>BLKM01000379.1:495309-557440 GCA_013340265.1 Coptotermes formosanus | reverse complement strand
GCCGGGGAGTATACTTTTTTCTATGGCAAAGGGCAGGAAAATCATCAATTGGGAACAGGTTTTTTTGTGCACCAGAGAATGGTATCAGCAATCAAGAGAGTGGAGTTTGTTAGTGCTAGGATGTCATACATAGTGCTGAGAGGCCGCTGGTGTAATATCATTGTTCTGAATGCGCATGCACCAACGGAAGAGAAGGGTGATGATTCAAAGGACAGCTTCTATGAGGAATTAGAAGGGGTTTTTGATCATTTTCCTAAATACCATATGAAAATTCTGTTAGGAGATTTTAATGCAAAAGTGGGGAGAGAGGATATTTTCAAACCGACTATTGGGAATGAGAGTTTACATCAGGATAGCAACGATAATGGTGTTAGAGTAGTAAACTTTGCCACATCAAAGAATCTAGTTGTTAAGAGCACTATGTTTCCGCACCGAAACATTCATAAATACACCTGGACCTCTCCTGATGGGAAGACTCACAATCAGATCGATCACATATTGATAGATAGGAGACGGCATTCCAGTATACTTGATGTGCGATCTTTCAGGGGAGCTGACTGTGATACTGATCACTATCTGGTTGTTGCGAAAGTTAGGGAAAGACTGGCAGTAAGTAAACAAGCAGCACAGAAGTTTGATGCCGAGAGATTTAATCTCAAGAAGCTAAGTGAACTAGAGGTTAGGAAACAGTATCAGCTTAAGATCTCAAACAGGTTTGCAGCTTTGGAAAACTTAAATGTTAGTGAGGACATAAATAGGGCTTGGGAAAACATTAAAGAGAATATCAAAATCTCAGCTCAAGAGAGTCTAGGTCTACACGAACGGAAGCAGCATAAACCATGGTTTGATGCAGAATGTGCAGAATTTTTAGATAAAAGGAAGCAGGCTAAAATTCAGTGGTTACAGAATCCAAACCAAAATAATGGAGATAATCTGCACAACGTAAGACGTGAAGTTAGTAGACATTTCAGGAACAAAGAGAAGGAATATCTGAAAGCTAAAATTAATGAAATTGAAACAAACAGTAAGAACAAGAATATAAGAGACTTGTATAGGGGTGTCAATGAGTTCAAGAGTGGGTACCAACCTAGAATTAATGTAGTAAAGGATGAGAAGGGTGACCTGGTTGCAGACTCCCACAGTATTTTGGCTAGGTGGAAAAATCATTTCTCCCAGCTGTTGAATATACACGGGATTAATGATGTTAGGCAGACTGAAGTACACACGGCAGAGCCACTAGTGCCTGAGCCCAGTGCCTTTGAGGTTGAGATGGTTATTGAAAAGCTAAAAAGTCACAAATCACCAGGTATTGATCAGATTCCAGCAGAATTGATTAAAGCAGGGGGTAGGATTATTCGGTCTGAAATCCATAAACTTATTATTTCTATTTGGAATAAGGAGGAATTGCCTGAGGAATGGAAGGAGTCGGTCATTGTGCCTATTTATAAGAAGGGTGATAAAACAGATTGTAGTAACTATCGAGGCATATCACTTTTGTCGACTACGTACAAAATTCTATCCAACATTCTTTTGTCAAGGTTAGCTCCATATGCAGAGGAAATTATTGAGGATCATCAGTGTGGATTTCGACGTAACAGGTCAACTACTGATCATATATTCAGCACTCGTCAAATACTTGAGAAAAATGGGAATACAATGAGGCAGTGCATCAGCTATTTATAGACTTCAAGAAAGCCTATGATTCAGTTAGGAGGGAGGTCTTGTATAATATTCTCATTGAGTTCGGTATCCCCAGGAAGCTAGTAAGGTTAATAAAAATGTGCCTAAGTGAAACGTATAGCAGAGTTCGGGTAGGCAAACATTTGTCTGACACGTTTCCTATTAAGAATGGCTTGAAACAAGGAGATGCTCTGTCGCCATTGCTTTTCAACTTTGCTTTAGAATATGCCATTAGGAGGGTTCAGGCAAACCAGGAGGGCTTGAAATTGAATGGTACACATCAGCTTCTGGTTTATGCTGATGATGTTAATATATTGGGTGGAAGCGTACATAGTATAAAGAAAAATGCAGAAGATTTAATTATTGCTAGTAAGGAGATTGGTCTAGAAGTAAATGCTGAGAAAACTAAGTACATGGTCATGACTCGAAATCAGAATGCAAGACACAATCACAACATAATTATAGATAATAAATCCTTTGAAAGGGTGGAAGAATTCAAATATTTGGGAGCAACCCTGACGAATCGAAACTCCATTCGTGAAGAAATTAAGAGCAGATTGAAGTCGGGGAATGCTTGCTATCATTCGGTGCAGAATCTTTTGTCTTCCAGGTTGCTATCCAAAAACACAAAGATTAGGGTATACAGAACTATAATTTTACCTGTTGTTCTGTATGGATGTGAAACTTGGTCTCTCACACTGAGGGAGGAACAAAGACTGAGGGTGTTCGAGAATAGGGTGCTGAGGAGCATATTTGGGCCTAAGAGGGACGAGGCGACAGGGGATTGGAGAAGACTACATAACGGAGAACTTAATGACCTATACTCATCACCAAATATTATTCGGGTAATCAAATCGAGAAGACTGAGATGGGCGGGGCATGCGGCACGTATGGGGGAGGGGAGAGGTGCATACCGGATTTTGGTGGGGAGACCCGAGGGAAGGCGACCACTTGGGAGACCCAGGCGTAGATGGGAGGATAATATTAAGATGGATATTCGGGAAGTGGGATGGGGCATGAACTGGATTGAGCTGGCTCAGGATAGGGACAGGTGGCGGGCTCTTGTGAATGCGGTAATGAACCTTCGGGTTCCATAAAATGCGGGGAATTTCTTGACTAGCTGAGAAACTGTTCGCTTCTCAAGAAGGCCTCTGTTCCATGGAGTTAGTTAGTTAGTTAGTTAGCGGTAACTTTACGTACCACCAGGTTTAACATTAAAAAATTCTACGTGGTGCCCACATTGCGTTTATGTGTTTTGTACGGATCTCAGAACAAACAGCAACTTTTGCCTTATAAAACATTAAGAGATTGGTTTTTATAACCGAAGTGGAGAGTGTTTACAGCGCGGTACGCACTGAGTCCTTATATAAAACAGATACGCTTCGTCTTTAAAGGGTTAAACAAAAATGTTTGTTCACATCTGTTAACATTTTCCGTAGTTGCAGTGGGTGTACAACTTCTTTCTTGCTAAAGTCATACTTTGTACTATTTCCACATATTCTTGTGACAGGACTGTGAAAGTGCAAGTACTATGTGCCTCTGAAGTCCTTGCTGGAAGAAACATGGATATCATCGCATAACACGTGCATAGTATTGTTATTTACGTTGTCCACAAGAACTGAAATTTAAATCGTTATGAATTTCAGAACCAAAGTGACTGTGCTATAAAATATTTACATGAATTACTGGTTTGCTGTTCGTAACAAATTTTATGAAATTCTTTTTCAAAATTTTGAGTACGCTTCAAAACCATGGCTAGGGTGCAGGCTGGACACGTTCGATTCTCTGCATGAGGAACACATTTTTTCCTACGTGGAAGAGTCCAGGCCAGGTATGGGGCCCACCAGGCCTACCTCAAATTTGGTACTGAGGTCTTTTGCTTGGCACGAAGGTGACCACTTTCCTCTGTCTAGTGCTGAGGCTAAGGAAGTGTGTAGCTGTACGTCCAACATCACGAATGTCTGGTGCAGACAGAGACGTCTTTACCTTTGACCATTACACTGTTTGTTTATTTGAGCGAAGGAAATTCACAAAAGGGTTTTAATATGGTACATATGTCACAACAAAACAGAATTGTGTGATTGGTCATTTAATATTGAGCTTCTTGGAACTCCATGTTTGACTCTATCACCCATTTCTACATTACAGCGTGTGTCTACATTTACTGCAAATTTTCATTTTTAAGTCCTTATTGCCCTTAAGGGAATGGCGAGTTCTTCAGTGTTTTTGCTAGTCTAGCACCCAGTGTTCTGGTATGTTATTCTAGGATACGGAATTGTAATTGAAGCCATGTTCAGCACTTACGTAAATGCAAGTATCGCTCACTAAAATTAACTAACACTGCGAAACAAGCCAACAGTTACACAGTCAACCAAATAAGCAGGAGAACCACTCTCACAAATGCTGTTTCCCCGTCTTGTTGCTGTCTGTCAAGGTCACGCTGTACCTCCAAGTGTGTGAGTCACGTGGGTTCATTCTAACTAAAGACAATTTTATTCTTGTTTAATTTTTGTAGTGTATGTATAATTTACAAATGTGGCCGCGGTTCATATTAGACCGTGTTTTCGTACAACAACAATGTTGGGGGGGGGGGGGCGTTGGAGCACTTAGCCTGATTTGTCAGTCTGCCACATAATTCAATTTTCAGCTGTACCTGATTCCTCTAATCACTGTGGATCCCACAACAATAATTCTGTTGCTATGACAACTACTACAATTGCGAGATTACATCTTGGAGAGTAACAAAAGTAGGTCTTTAGATGAACCTTCACTTCGGCACTGTTTTGTCTCTTCTCCTTATCTCTGTGCTTTTATCCTTACATGCAAACAAATGTTGCTGCTAAGGAGGTACATGCCCTGTGTTCAGAGTTTTCCATATGACCTGCTCATATATTTGGGGGTTTCGTGGTTTTTGTCAGTCCCTTTGGCACTTGCCTGACTACGTCACAGCAGGATGCGACCTTGACCTTCAGCTTACCTTGGTATACAAAATTCACTAATCCCCCAAACGTGCGACGCTATGTGATCTGAGCTACTGACCGTACACTACGTGAAGTCCAGCCACTGAAGCCCAACGAATCTTTTAACACTGCAAGCTGTACTGTTTAAGGCATAGTGGTAAATATATTTAACCACCATCTTCAACACTGAAAAGCTATGCTTTTATTTTCACTCGGCGTATATTCCGTATGACTGTCAGTATAAATAGCATTAACGAATTTATATTTAGACGCAGTTGGGTTTTCACTGAGGTGTGCACTGAATGTAAGTACATTATTTAAGTAAATTTTCGTGTTGCACCTGCAGAGCGGCTACGCTGGTGGTTTTGTGCGCCACTGAACACACACCGTTTTGTGTCATACGTTGTGACTCCCTCCGCGGGGCGTCATCTCTGGTATCGCTTCCTTGCAAGTAACGTGGACACGCAATGCGAGTTCCGTACCCTTTACAAATGACACAAAATCCTAAATCCTTTACAAAGGTCTGTAAGCCCAACCGCAAACCACCTGCTGAGGACGAGGAATTTCTTGTAGAAAGCAGAAACAGTTTAAGGGACCCGACATATTCTGCTGTACCGTACGGCCCAAATATACAGCGCACGCGGCACTGTTAGCTGTAGCAGGGTAACCATCAAGGAACAGCGATAATTATACTTACCAGCAGGCTGAACCTTTATTATATACATGTTTTACCACAGAGTGTATTTATGTATCATTCTACTGAACGTCTGCTGCCTTCCTAAACAATATTTGATCCAACAAACTACACTTTCAATAATAAGCCGTCGTCTCACTCTCTTCCGGTCCCCAGTGGCCGCGCGGTCTAAGACGCAGGTCTGCGGCCGAGTGCTTGCTGGGATCGTGGGTTCGAATCCCACCGGGGGCATGGATGTTTGTCTCTTGTACAGTGTTTGTGTTGTCAGGTAGAGGTCTCTGCGGCGGGCCGATCCCTCGTCCAGAGGAGTCCTACCGGCTGTGGTGTGTGTCTGATTGTGATCAAGTACAAATAAACAACCTCGACACCGGCTGTGAGTAGGCAGAAGAGGGAAGGACTGCGAAACGAAACATTTCACTTACTTTCTCCTTACACGTTTCGATTGATACAAGGTCATTATCAAGGGAGTGTATACAAAGCCATTTTAACTAAAATAAGACTCTCCATTAAAAATTCTTGACACCTTCAAGAACAGAACCAAAATATATTGCAATTATTGAGTTTTAAGCCTTATTACATTGTTACATGTGTGTTGCCTTGTGCTGTAAGTTGCTGCCCAGGGATAGTGAAACTCTTTTAGCCTCAACGCCCGCCACGAAAGAGGCCATAAATCACAAAATTCTTCAACACTGAACCGAGTCACATTGTACTACTGGAGTAAGATTAGGACGAGGGCCATATAAAATGAAGTGGGGGGCCACGTGTTAAAAACCCCTGCTTTAGAACTTACGAAACACAGAGTTTATGATGAAGTAGCATAGTGATTGTTGTATTTATGGGAAGAGACATAATTCTTCAGGAAGGGGACTTGAATTCAAAATATATTTCAACTGTGTGCATGTGTGTGTGTGTGTGTGAAACCTAAAATTTATAAAATTACGTCACAGCAACCCCCCCCCCCCATCTACTAATAAACAGTTCATGCACAAACGAATCTAATTTTACTGAAACAACAAATATAACAAACAGTGGGTTGGAGAGTAGAATGTATGTTTTTTGTGTGCGGAGACAGCGGCTGTAACATGTAGAATGCAAGGGGACTGGTGGAGCAGGCGAACGACAGTAAGCTTCTCAAAAATGATTCTTATCTTGGAAGTAGCTACAGTTAGCGTAGTTAATTAGATAGTTATGGGGACCAGAAGCATGAAATGTGTTCTCAGAATACAACACTCGATATTTCTGGGTTTATTCAAATACGACATATCAACTGTAGTTATTTTAGTCGAATTTTTTTAAGTGTATAGCCTAAGCTAGCTGAGGTACTTAGGACAGTAAGCTTCAACATATCTAATTTCGGCTTGAATTTAAATTATATGTAATGGTTCAGTTTTTACCGCATTGCTATAGCCGTAGACATTAAGGAAAAGGCAATAATTCTTGGTCGGAGTGTACTGAGAATTTGCGGAGACAAACTGAAGCATAGAACCTCCTTAATACGAGACAGTAGTGCGACTGTGTTAGGCTGAAACTGAATGATTTTTTCGTTGATTATGGTCTTCCTTGTAAGGCATTGTATGCCACCAGTGTCCATAACGGTGGGACATGGGTCGGCCTGAACAAAGACGGAAACACCAAGAGCACCTGAAACTCTGAAGGAAGAGGACTTAAGGCCCAAATATTTATTGCTTTTATGTGAAGCTGTGGCAACTTCTCTGAGACTGTATTGGCCCACGTGGTGCTCAGTTTGAGACAAAGACTCACACAGAAGCCCACCGCAACGTAGCGGACCCGCAACTTTGTCGCACACCACGTGTGACCTGAGTATAAATAGCAGAATACAGACAGCACAGACTGACAGTGGTTCGTTCGGTGCAGAATCCTTCGTCTTCCAGGTTGCTATCCAAAAACACAAAGATGAAGATATACAGAACTATAATTTTACCTGTTGTTGTGTATGGGTGTGAAACTTGGTCTCTCACACTGAGGGAGGAACAAAGACTTAGGGTGTTCGAGAATAGGGTGCTGAGGAGGATATTTGGGCCTAAGAGGGACGAGGCGACAGGGTGGTGGGGAAGACAAGATAAAGAGGAACTTAATGACCTGTACTCATCACCAAATATTATTCGGGTAATAAAATCGAGAAATATGAGATGGGCGGGGCATGTAGCACGTATGGGGGAGGGGAGAGGTGCATACAGGATTTTGGTGGGGAAACCTGAGGGAAGGCGACCACTTGGGAGACCCAGGCGTAGAACGGAGGAAAATATTAAAATGGATCTTCAAGAAGTGTGATGGGGGCATGGACTGGATTCAGCTGGCTCAGGATAGGGACAGGTGGCGGGCTCTTGTGAATGCGCTAATGAACCTCCGGGTTCCATAAAATGCGGGGAATTTCTTGACTAGCTGAGAAACTGTTCGCTTCTCAAGAAGGCCTCTGCCCCATGAAGTTAGTTAGTTAGTTAGTTAGTTAGTTAGTTAGTTAGTTAGTTGATTGCCACAGTCACAAGATTTTCATGGTCTCAAGTGGGGCCTACTTTTTAATAATATACCGAACGCTTGTTAGCTTCTCGACAAGGACTCCGCTACACGTACTCATTTAATTAATTAAATTATTTATGCTTTTATTTATATGTGTTTCGCACGATGGCACAGGTTCCTGCTTTCGAGAAGCTTCCACATCAGCCTAGCAACCACCCCTCAACTAGACCTACCAGTTCCATTTCCTGGTTCCTCCCCGACTTCCAACGTGGCATGTCTTCCGATTTCGAGAAGCTTCCACATCAGCCTAGCAACCACCCCTCAACTAGACCTACCAGTTCCTTTTCCCGGTTCCTCCCCCACTTCCAACGTGGCATGTTTTCCCGAGTTTACCTCCTCGAGTTCAGTCCTTCCTTCCTCACTCTACGACTTGCTTCCGCGCAATCAACATCTAAATTCCGTTTCGGTCCTGTTACTACAAAATTGTGTCTCGGCTGATATTAAGATACCTGGGGGTTGTGCAGTCCGTGGTGGTGCTGGGGTTGATTTGGGTTATTGTGTATTGGGCCAGCATCTCCAAGTGACGTTTTGTACGTCAGTGTGGACCCTCCTGTCAGTGTGAAATTATTCATGTTACAACGCGTACACCATCTGTTCTTTACCACAGTGTAAGTATTGCTTCTTGGTTTATTTAAGTCTTGTGCTGCAATACAATGGTACAGTTATTTGATTGAGTGTTTGTAATCACACACAGTGGGATAAGCGGGTTGCGCCACAGCCTGAAACGATTCACATTATTTAGGGGCAGAGCAGGGTGGCAAAAGCCCATAAACGTGTGTTTATTTATTTAGTTATTTAGTTATTCCCTCGTAACACGTAATGTACGAGCAGTGTGCTGTATGTCTGAACATATCTCTGTTGTTGTCTAGTGACGTAAGACAACAGACAAATAATTCTCGTTGCGTAGATATCTGTAACTTTCACATCTTTAATTCGAGCTGTAATTAAAAGTGGTGGACTATTTTTCGCAATCCGCCGTCGGAGTCCGTGTTTGACATTGACAAGTGCGACCTCTTCCTTTTCAGGTTCATTGACCTTCAGTACTATTGGCAGTCATCCCCGAGCAGTGCAGTGGTCACATTCAGTGAGGGAGGACGTGTCCGTGGCTGCTACCGTTACGGAGGCTGCTGCTAAGGGGTTGGTGCCTGCGCGTCATGGTGAATAACATTCAGTGAGGGAGGACGTGTCCTGGGCTGGTACCGTTACGGAGGTTGCTGCTAAGGGGTTGGTGCCTGGCCGCCACGGTTAGTTACAGTTTCTGGTTAATTAACAGGTACTTACGTGGTTTTATGCTAATGTATTTACATCGAACGCTTGGAAACCAACTTAAACTCGTTAGCCTGTTGAAAATAAATATGGTTTTGCCATTTTTCGAAGTTAAAATTATTTTGTCGTAGCCAAGGTTGCAGTTCGTTGCAATGATGCAATTACGTTTTTCGTGTCAAATGCTTTGTTTGTGGGCCGTAATTTGTGGCTGTTACCGATATACTCACAAATGAGCAGGAAATGTTAGGTGCAGAAGTCAATTTACAGTTTATTATACTATTTATCGGCCTTTATAACTTCCCCAATGTATTGGTGCGCGAGTGACGGCTTGCAGTTGCATTCGTGTGCCGGTAGTGTAACGGACGTCCCGATGCAGTGCGCTGTGCAGAGGTACCCAGAGTTAGGCAGGTGTTCGCAAGATTCTTGTAAACGACAGGTAAAATGCAGTGACTGTTGTGTCACTGTACCGCATTCGGTAGGCAGCCGCTTCAAGTCCTGACCGTGGCACTGTTGAAATAACATTACCCAGTTTTATCGCGGCATTTGTCGACCGTAAATAGCAATGACACCATTTCCAGTTATCTGAGAGAGAACTAAATTCAGTACTTCATTTAGATCTTCTAGCCCAGTGTTTCTTTACGCACACTTTAAGTGTTTCCGTCGCTTCATAACTTTTCCTTAGACGGACCCTCATTACGTAATGGCATATTAATGTTATCATTCTACATAGCCGATCTTTGTGACAGGATTTCCGGAAACAGTAGCGATAAACACCGATTTTTACCTTAATCTTCCAACTGCGTGACAGTTTTAAGTCATCAGTAAACAGAAACAGAGTTGCACTGTTAAATGTAATTAAATACATAGCGTTACATTCATTGTTAGGCAAGGCAGTAAGTCAGATGCGGTTCACAGAAAACTTACTGGGTGTGTAATACGAAACTGTTAGCATTAGTGAGCCTTTATGTTGCGATTTGTTGAGTTCCTATCTTGACATGTTTTATTTTAGCCACTCTGCTTCTAATTAACATATAAATTGGTAAATCCGACGGTTACAAATAATTGAAATCTGAAGCGGCAGTGTAACGCAGTGTTACCACTTTGCATGTTTCAGTAACCAATTACGTATCCCTGGAAATCTGCCAGTTCCCACTACATTGTTACAAGCCTTATCCTCTCGTTTCGTAGCTGTGATTGGCCCAAATTCCCTCAGACGCTCCTATGTAACCAACACATTCATTACAATTACTTAAGCATTCACCTCAAGCAGAGTGTTACCTTGAAGATGGAGGCAGTAGGTTACCCCGAAGCCCGATAGCAGACTTTTATCACAAAATGTGAAAACCTCAAAGCGTCTGTCAAAACATGCATCTTGCTAAACTTGGACATCGTTAAAAATAAATTTCCCGTCGCTTAATATTCTACAGTTGACAGATTTTCTATGTGCACGCCATCAAACACGATGATATTCCAATGTGAATCAACGTAGGCAGCCAATCTTACATCTTCCCGCGTGTTTGTACCTTCACCTGGCCTGTCGCTGACCTTATCTAAGATAAATACGGTGTCTGAGTCTTGGAATACGAACTCACTAGTCGCTGCATTCTAATGGAAGCTTCTATAGTGCTGTGTGGAAGAGAATTTTTAAACATGGTTCGTGTGTGGGAGAGTCCCGTTGTTTGTATAATGAAACTCGTTTCAACAGCTGATTGTTGTGTCTGTGTGTTGCTGCTGCATGTGTTTGTGCCCAAGACATTGCAATTACGACATGTGTTCAGAAAATCCTCTATAATCTGAAGATTCGAGTTTGATGTGGTAGAAAGATTCTGGTCTTCTAAATCATTTACTGTGTAATTAAAGTGGGTTGGCATTAATTTTACATCTGAAGTCTGTTGGCGATAAAGAGCAGAATAGATTTTGTTAGAGTAATTCTATAATATATTTGATAGTGTTATTCCTAACGAGCTTAATATATACATACCTTGCTTTATATGAGTGTAGAATTGTTTTGTCATAAGGGAAAATCGATTAGGCAGATAGAATCGACAGCTTACAACATAATTCCCGGTACAAGTAGGTGGGAAAATTTCGAGTTATAATTTTTGTAGGTAATAGGGTAATGGAAAAAATTTATTGAGTTTGTAATAGTGCAGGTGATTAGAATCGGTTGTTAGAGTGCTGAATTTTACCACTGAGCACATATATTTGTTCGCTCGTATTTCTATATTTCTCGCTCCATTTCGTTTAAAAGTTGGCATATGAGATCGCCATATATTTGGTCTTCAGTGTGTGTGTGACTTTCATTACAATCGGTTCGTAGAAAGCTGTACTTTACTGCTGTGTGTAAATAGTATTTTGTTCGTATTTTGTACCTCTGTCGCTAGATTTCGATAAAATTCGTCATGCGACGTGTGCAGCCAGTTTTTTTTCAGTATGTCTAATTTAGACAAAATTATTTTCGTTGAAGAGTGTACTTTACTCTTCGAAGTAAACAGTAAACTGCTCATATTTTCTAGGTTTCTCGTTCGATTGCGACAAAACTCGGAAGACAAGGTTGCAAGGAACGTTCTTCTGTTGTGATTTTAATTAAAATCGTTTCGTAGAAAGCTTAAATTTGCCCGTGAGCGCGTACAATAATTCGCTCGTATTTTCTACGTTTGTCGGTCGATATCGATTAAACTCGTCATATGACATCTCCATCCAGGGCTCTTCAACGCTTGTCATTTTGATTAGGATCTGTTCTTGGAAGTTTGTACTTTGTTCTTGTGCGTAAATGGATATTTGCTCGTGTTGGCTACGTTTGTTGCTCGATTTTGATTAATGGGCCTTTCTGCACGGTCAGTTCAGTTGTCCGTTCAGTTTCCCTTTCAGTTGAGGGATCAGTTAAACGTACATGCAGACAGAAAGACGGAAACCCCGAACTCAAAATGAAACTGATACTCGGGTTGCGTGTGTCAGCTGTCCGTTACATGAGAGTGTAAACAGACGTGTCCGTCCGTGCCTCAGTTGAATAAGAGATCAATGTAGAATACACGTTAAAGGTGTTCAAAGGTCACGAGTTTGTTACTAGTTTATTGAAATTTGTCATAGTTTTTCAAGCTTATGTAAGATGATTAACCCGCAGTATCACAATAGAGTTAAAAGAGGAAATTCTAACAAGAATTAGTTATAAAATATGAATATAATGAATATAGTGAATGGTTGGGGATGTGTAACTCATCGTACTGGTGTCTTGCTTCTTTATAATCGGAGTCACTGATTTCAATAGTTCAAAATGTCTTTTCACTCGTTGTGAAATATTTTGTCCTGTCACTTTTTTCAAAGTGCAGTTCTTTTCGCAAGTTCACGAGACGTAGTGACTGCTTTTTAAGATACCTTCCTTTACGCTGGTTCTTTTCCCCCTTCGCTTTTTTAATGTTAAAGCCAAGACAAATAAAATAAACACGTTTTCCTCCGTGTCTCACTCTGAATTTTACTGAGCACAAATGAGAACTAGCCTGAATCGTATAAACACACCGGTCTGTGCAAAGGGAACTGGTCTGAGACCGAACGGACAACTGAAGTGACCGTGTAAAAGGCCCTTAAAATCGGTACGCATGGCTGGGTGGCTCTCGGCTGGGCGCTGTCGGCTGGGTTGTCTGGCTGTCGCTGGGCGCTGGCGGCTGGGCTGAGTGGGGCTGTCGGCTGGGCGCTGTCGGCTGGACGCTGTCGGCTGCGCTGGGTGGCTGTCGGCCGGGTGCTGTCGGCTGGGTTGGTTGGTTGGCTGTCGGCCGGGCGCTGTCGGTTGGGCTTTGGGGCTGTCGGCCGGGCGCTGTCGGCTGGGCTGGGCTGGCTGGCTGCAGGCCACACAGCTGTGTGTGTAGCTTTTAATTATTTAAGTTTTAACTTCGAATGTGTCCCTAACGATGATCCTACAGGATCGATACTTGTTGGACCAAGGTGTAAAATGTTATAAGTTTTGTAGTGTACAGACATTTATTACAGAGCGCTGGTTGGAGAGGTATTGTATCTATCGTTAGCCGTAAGCGTCCCACCAGTACAGAACACTGCTGTAGCGCGGTCACTGCCGTTTGCAATGTCTGTTTTTCCCGCAGACGGCCTCCGACGGCCGGGCCTTCAAACAGCTCAACATTCACTTTCCAGTACCCCTTAACAGGGACAGCGGTAGGAACATGCACGTTTATAGGCAGGGTCGCGTAATTAGGCGTACGCAGTAATTTAGTCGTATTTCCTTCGTTTGTTGCTCGATTTAGATAAAATTGGTTTACGACTTCTGGAAGGATCGCTCTTTTCGTCTTGCACTCCTGACATCTCAGTTGATGGACTCCACTGGCTTTATATGAGTCATTCTCCTTATTTTGTTTGGTTCTTCACAAGTAACTAAGAATCACATATAAGACTAATACAATCTGAGGTTTGTTGAGAAATGTGCGTGTATAATGTGTGGAACAAAAGCTTGAAAGTTATTTTTATGTGGAGTAGTCCCCTTGATTGTCTAATGAAACACGTTTCAACGGCTGCTTGTTGTGTTCTGTGTGCTGCTGCAGTATGTATTTGTACCCAAGACACTGCAATTATATCATGTCATCAGACCATACTCCATATGCTGAAGATTCGGGTTTGGCATAGTCGAAACATTCTGGTCTTCTAAACCTTTTACTGTGTAATTAATGCTTGTTACCGTTACATCTGATTGGTTTTTAGCGGTTAACAGCTGAAGTGGTTTTTTTGGATGAAGGGACTCGTGTATTTGATGGAGTGTTATTCTTTATTAGGTTAAAATGTGCATATCTTGTTTTATATAGGTGTGAATTTGTTCTGTCTTAAGAAGGGAAAGTATTCTAGGCAGATAAACTCGAGAACTTACACAACATAGTTTATTCCAGGTACAAGTAAGTGGGGAAATTTCAAGTTATAACTTTATGCAGGCAATAGGGTAATGGAAAAGAACTTACTGGACTTTAGAACGGTGCAGGTGAAATATTAAATGAAGTGGACGAAACGAAATGTTATCATGCAGAAGTCGAGATACCAAGTAGCTAATATTTATATATAAGCGAAGGTGGAAAGTGATAATGTTAAAGACATGTAAACTGTTTCATGTTTTATAAGGCGTGGAGCGATGCTTTGAAAATTGGTAAGTAAGGAACGTAGACTGAGCTACAGGGTGTTTAAGAATAGTGTGCAGAATAAGACAGACTGTGAACTGTAAAGAAACCTGGCCTTAGCGGATGCAGCTTTTCGTACAATTTGACTGCACTAATAAGTATTGATTTCGTAGTAGAGGAAGGACGTGCGAGAAGAGGGTGCTGTGGAAAATATTTGAGCCTAAGGGGAAGTAAAAGGAACCTGTAAAAATTACATGATGGGGAGCTTAATTATTGTAATCCTCCGATGTTATGCGGGTGGTCAAATGAAGGAGCAGATCGGCTAGGCATGTGGCAGGAATGGGAAGAAGAGAAAGCATATTTTGTTGGTGGAGACTGAGGGTTACAAACAACGTCGAAGGCCTAGACGTAGATTTAAGGATAATATTAAATGGAAATGAAACAGATGTGAGGGCTTTGATTGGGTTAATGTGGCTAGGGTTGGAACAAGTGGCAAGATGTTTTGAACACGGTAATGAGCCACAGTGTTCTATGAAATGGAAAGAATTTATGGGATATCTGAGGAAGTATTGGACTTTAAAGGAGAAATTGCTCCATGGACTTTTTGTTTACTTGGTTGGTTGGTTGGTTGGTTGGTTGGTTGGTTGGTTGGTTAGTTGGTTAGTCACTCAGTCAGTGGCCGAAGAGTGCTGACGTTTTCGTGTCCGGGGGCAGCAGTTTAGCCCCCCAGTGTTCATAAAGTTGCATCAAAAGGGCTTGCGGGCCGCAGGTCATCACGCACCCCAAAGAGACAGGGTCATATCCCAGAAGACTTGAGCCCCCAGCAGTACCACTGTGAGAACCTCACATTTCGCATTATTTTGTAGTCATTGTGACTGCGTGTTAAACAGTCAAGTAAATGCGACTACAGCAGACGTGTAGGTCACAACGCTGTAAGAAGGTCCGAACGTGGGCCTTGCACTTTTAAATGTTTGCTGTAAATATGGTTTGTACAGCCTTGCAATCATCCATGTCTGATACCACCACAACAAAAATAAAATTCTCTTTTAAATATCCGACCCTTAATGGTGTGATGTTAATTTTGTTGGTACCACCACGATCCTGTAGGGTGCCCCTCCCCCCGCCACACACACACACACACACACACACAAAATTTGTATGGCACAATTGTTTGAATTACACCGGTATTGCCAAGCAGGGCCTTTAAGTGTGTATATGACAATCCTACGTTGGCGACATGCATATGAATGTCACAAATCACCTGTCTGCACTCCTGGCTGCTAACAAACCAAACGAACAGTGCTTTCTTCTGGCTGTGGGTTTCTTCTGTCTGTCCTGCATGGCCGGCACACACCGCCTTAACACGAGCTGTACATCCACATGCATCCATTGCCAACCGAGACGGCTTTCGGGTTAGAGGAAATATTTATACACTCAATTCTGAAAATTCTTTTATTCCAATGGCGCAACAGCCCCTGGTGGGCCTGGGCCCCTTCATTACCGAGGCTTCGCGATCACATTCAAACACACCACACTCGGTAGGACTCCTCTGGACGGGTGATCAGCTCGACACAGAGGCCTCTACCTGCTCACATTCAAACACACCACACTCGGTAGGACTCCTCTGGACGGGTGATCAGCCCGACTCACAGGTCTGTACCGGTCAACACACCACACTCAAGAGACAGACCTCCATGCTTTCGGAGGGATTCGAACCCGCAATGCCACCAAGCGAAAGGCCGCAGACCCACGCTTTAGACTGCGCGGCCGCCGGTTTCGGCAATTCAGAAAGTACCTTTTCGTTTCTAACGCAACAGAATGTTGAAATATGCCACATGTTCGATTTGTTACGCTGTGTTCGGAAGGACCGAGCTGCTGCTCTAACTGTTGCCGTCGGCCCACTAGCAGTTTGTGAACGACAGATAAATTATTGCGAATTTGGAGCTTCTCACAGCTATGTGCCACAGAAATCTGCTCTTCTGGGACGTGACTTCATTTCGCTTGGTTACTGATTTCCCACCTTTCGAAGGACTGTACCGCCTTTATCTCCAAACCCTAAGTCCCTTGAGCATGAACGCATTGCGTCTCTCGTAACGTGACGATTTACAACCAAACACCACGTGTCACAACCCAGAAGCAGAAGACCTGAACCGTCCAAAACAATATTGTTCATAATTTTCCTAGACAGAATATCACAATGCATTTATAAAATGTAATAGATGAAATTGTTATTAATAAAGCAGTAGAGAAACTGACATCCTAGGAGAAGGGGGGCGTTGAAGTAAAGCTGCAGGTACTCACACGGTGTCGAGTTTAAACACTTGTCAGGCGGTAGCAGCCATACTCAGAAGGTCCCAGAGCAAAACAAAAGTACCCAGTAAAACAGGGAAACAAGGAGATTCAGGAACGAAGGGAAAACAATGTGGTAAACAAATGTAAGGGTAAGGAGGACAAGTGAACCGATTTCATGGACAGAAAATACGAGGTCGATAGGGAGCTGAGTTCTTTAGAACCAGCAAGAAGATACGGAATACTGACAAGAATGGAGCAACAGAAGTCTAGATGTAATGTTAAGGAGGGTAGAGGCGACGTGGAGCAATGCAAAAGGAAGGGTCCGACAGATAAACATTGGCTCAGTAACCTGTGTAGAGAAAGAGGGGGTGACAGAAGGTTGAAGAATGTTCAGAAAGAGGAGTGTTTGCGATATTAGAAGGAAATACTGAGACTGGGGAATGGGATGTGGTAGAATAATAGAAGATAGAAAGGAGGAATGGGAAATGGAGCAGCAGAATGATACTTTTATAGAGAAAGTGGCAGAGGAAATGTTGTTTCAAGTGTCGTAACGTTCTGATACAGGATATTGTTGATGGAACAAAATGAATTGTTAAGACGTTGCTAGGAGTGGCAGGCAGGATATCGCAAGCGGGCTGCTGGGTGAAAGGTACAAGAGATGGACAGCATCAAATTGCGTTGGGAAACAGTTGGATAGATGGACAGGAGGGATACATGTTTTCTATACGAAATAATTAATACTAGGTGTAATGGTACACAAGGACCGAGAGGTATAAAGAAAATAACAGAAAAGTGTTCTTAATTTTCATGGTGTTCTAAGACCTTCTGTTTTTGCCTTGTCTTCAGTAACATTTTCCAGAGAAAACTTCCATTTCGGTATTAATATTACTTCTCTCTGAGGCGTTCTCTATTTTAATATTCAAAATAAAACCGCTTTCGATTGTTTATCACCTTCCTCTCAGCTGTTCTGATGTATATCGTGATATTCTTCAGTAACCTTTCCACAACAGAATATCAGCACAACATTAATTACTCCCAACTTCTCCGTGACACGCTGTCGGCTCTCCTAGTGTTTTGCATATCTTCCATTTTCCAATTGAACCCTAACGTACACAGCTCCCTTCCCATGTGCCATCGTCGCCATATCACAGTGTTTGTCCATCCCCATGCAAGCGGCCACACTGCAGCCACTGCCAGTCTGCCCTTCTCCACTCGCCTTTACATCTCACTCCAACGCAGCGCTAAACCCGTTCCCCTGCCCAGTCCGTACCGGCTAGCGAGATGCTGTTGGCTACGAAACACGTTTCTGGAATATCAGAATCCTAACATCTGTCATTAAGCTGAATTGTGAGCCGGTTTAATCCGCTTCATTTTCCCAACAATCTATTTCTGAACGATCGCGTTCTAGCTTCGAGTGCAATTTATATTTTTCCCAAACAAATTTTTGTCTGCACTTACAGTTTCCTCTTTCGTGCAACAGGCTCCATACGGCACCTCACGTAGTCACAATGGTCTTAGTTGAGGTTGGATATTATGACGTCCAGTTGATACGGTGTCGTTAGACTTCCTGCGATATTTTATAGGACTGATCATACACCATTCTGTGCTCAAGGCGAGAGTTGAATTTACGAAGTCTGTGAATAAACTTTACGCAGTTCTGTACGGTACTGTGCGGTGGAACTGTTGCAAGTGTTTAGCGCCACATACAGCAGCGTACTGACAAATGACATCCGCTCCGCTCGGACGAAGTCCTGAAAATTTGACAACCCGGAAAGGGTTAAACTAAATCTCTTAAAGAAAATTAGCAATTTAACGTCGTGAATGACGCAAGTCTAGTTAATTTTGTCCAAGTCTTATACCATTTTAATATTATATTCCCATATATTTAATTAACGCTCTTCTGTTTCAACAGACACAACCGCAAAATTTTGTACGCATATTATATTTCGCTATCTACGCACACATTAAGCTTTTTGTAACAATCCTGTGATCACACCGTATATTAAGAAGCTTCCACGTACGTAATTTGCTCTGTTACCCACTCAGTCTCTTTTAGTTGACCCTATGAACATTTATCCGCAACGTCTTGTTTTCACTGTGTAATTTACTGTTTCAAAATAACCAATTAAAGCCTAGTGATTCATGTATACACCACAGGCCTTTCTACGTTCTGCCCACACCGTGTATTTATGTGTCTTATGTGGATCTCAGAAAAAAACAGCGATTATTTTCTTATAATATTCGATTAAATGTTCGGAAATTTTAAACGCAGGAGTGTGTTTACTGTGCGGTACGAACTGAATATTTAACCACAGTTCAGGCTTATCTCAGTCCGCATATGATCATCACTGGCAATTACACACAGCCCACTGTTTAGCTGTTACCGTGTTTAATTAAATTCATGTGTTATGATTTTATGGTGTGTGCAACACACAAGTGTAGCAGTCACTCGACAAGGCGCAAAACTGATACATGTAGCATTTGGTAGTACCTGCGTACGCGTCTTGTCTCACTGTGTCACGACACGTTTCGATAAATGTCTTCATTTCTCGAAATCTGCCGCTATCGAGCGCAATAAGGTAACAAACTTACAGGCCACGCGCGCAGTCAGCAGCCGGTCAACGGATTAGCTTCGTTAGCTTTAAATGTGCAGTGATTTCATGACCGGCGGAACAATTCGGTGCTTATAGCAGTTGCATCCGAAGAAGGAATTCGAAGCCAGGACCATGGTAGTAGGAGCATCGCGCAAACCGTAACGTTATAAAACAAAACAATGTCGGCTGAAATTGTAGCGGTTAGGACCCATCCGCAGGAGGATGGGCTGGGTACTCGCAGGAAATCAGGTACGCCATAGCACCGACACGAGCTTATCATGATGTCAGTCCGGCCCCAGGCTGCGCATAATGGTAACACCGCCGCGCCAGAAACGGTATTTGATGCGGTAGCCGCCATGGCCGGGCGCGTATGTTAAGTTCGGGTTGACAACCCTGCGGACGTAATTTTTTTTCACTTAGTCTGTAAGCTTTGTCCTCCCTGCCCTCCCGGTTAGGCGCTCAGCTAGGAATTCTAGATAGGATACTTCGCGTGTATTAGCGCCATGTGACAGTAGGGCCGTTCAGGTACGGGCATTTATGTGTGCTGTTTTTATACCGCAGGGCCTTAACTTGGCGGGGTTCGGTTGGCACAAGCAATGATATCAATACGGCAGGGAGAGAGTTAGAAAACGAACTTTCATATTTTCTCCGTGTGAATAAATTGCATTGCAGGGAAAGTGATTCCATAAAACAAAAATTTGTTTTGCTTTTATCCTTCTTCAACTTCAATATTCAAAGACGCGTGTCTGAATCGATAAGGATATACAAACTGGACACTGTTTTATATATATGTATGTATATATATGTATGTATAGTGACAGGATAAGTATGTTTTTGTGAATGTGCTGTTAATACGATGTGTAAAGGAAGCTCAAGTTTCAGCAACCGGACCAGACTCCGATGGACAACTAAAGGCCGGCGCCACACACAGAGCTGCAGCAGCAAAAGCTGGATCACGGACATCGGGTGGCACCCGACGGCGAGTCTTGTGCATCGTTACGGAGGCCGAAACAGCGCACCGATAGCATGTGTATTGCAGGTGTCGGTAAGGATGGTGGAATTTATGTCGATGTTGAGTTCTGATATATAGAAAATTTAACTGATGCAATCACAACTACAGTGAAAACGAGTTACTTAGCGATACACATTTCTGTGACAAGCCGCCAGGCTGTTTTACACTAGGCAGGTTTGTTATTAGAGTGGCGAACTGCTTCCGTAAGAGTGAAAGCGAACAAACGGAACGCCGTTGGTTGGACAGCGCTGTTGTTAGCGCTTGATTGACGAACCGAACGGAGCGTCTCTCGAACACGACACATTTCGGTTTAAGTTTTAATTTTCTAAAAGAATGAGCCGTCTGCATTTTGTAAGGGCAAGAAACCGTTTTTTATTTCTTGGACGGAAGAAGACGTCAAGATTTTACTCATCGGAGAGAAGACGCCTTTGACTCTCCATCTTTGCACAGAGAATCCCTCGACGTTTTATTTCCTGGGAGGACAGCAGGCGTAAACTTTTGATTTCACGAAGGTAAGAACCCGTCGACTTTTTTGCTTCTCTAAGAGAAGATCCCGTCTGATTTTATTTTTGGGGGGATACAAACAGCCCTCTGCATTTTCCTTTTCGAAGATTTCCAGGCCTACATTGAAAACTGAATGTTTGCCTTCGTTATAGCGCTTTTCCTTCCTTCCACAGATCGATTACAACAGAGTATTTTGTTTCATCAATTTTCCGCCTTAATCTGCCAACTGCTAAGGGCGGAACGTACGAAGTTACATCATGTGCTGTAAAACTTAGCGTCAATATTTATTTCTGACTTCTGTAATCGAAGACAGATCTACACTGAAAACTGCAATTTTGACTTCGTTATGAATATGTTCCTTCCTTGCATCAGGTGGATTATATCTGAGTATGTTGTTTCATGTTTTTTTCCGTCTTAATCTGACACATGCAATGGACATAGCGCACAAACACCTGTGCCGTGTGTTGCAACACTTAGCACGAACATTTATTCTAACACCTGTAATATAGGACACAGACCTACACTGAAAAATTGCAATATTGACTTTGTTACACTTCTCTTTCCTTCTTGCATCAGGTGAATTATAACTGAGCGTTTCGTTTTTATTTAATCTCCCGTCTTAATGTGACAACTGAAATGGCACAGCGTACGCACAGTTACATCATGTGTTGTTAAACTTACTGTGAACATTTATTTCTGACTTACGCATTCGAAGAGACAGGCCTACATTGAAAACTGGATGCTTACCTTCATTTTAACTCTTTTACTTCCTTCCACAAATTTATTATAACTGAGTATTTCGTTGTATTTACCTTCCCGTCTTAATGTGACTCCTGCAATGGATGGAGCGCACATACATTTACATTATGTGTTGTAAAACGTAGCGTGTATGTTTATTTCTGACTTCTGCAATCGAAGGGACAGGCCTTCGTTGAAAACTGGATTTTTGACTTCGCTACAACCGTTTTCCTTCCTTCCACAGATTTATTGTAACTGAGTATCTCGTACTATAACTGAGTATCTCGTATTATAACTGAGTATCTCGTATTATAACTGAGTATCTCGTATTATGATTGAGTATCTCGTACTATTTATTTTTTCTGTCTTAATCGGACAACTGAAATGGCAGAGCGTACGTACAGTTACATCATGTGTTGTAAAACTTAGTGTGAAATTTCAGTTTAGCACCTAGTGTTCTGATATGTTGTTCTAGGATACGTGATTGTACTTTCAGTCTTCAAATGTCAAGTTTTGCCCAAGAATGTGGCAATTATTTGCACCACAAGAGTTAATGTAGAATAACTGTTCTCTTTGTAAGGCTGTGCTTACCACTGATCCAATCTGCTCGGCGTGATGAATAACTGCAAGGCTGAATGTCTACCATGGACGTCCCCTGTCTACAGTGTGTCGACGGTCTCTGTAAATGGCGTACTGCAACACAATCTGCTGGCCAGAGTTCGAAGTTACTTCATACCTCAAGCGTATTTCAGGTGCGTTCTGGATAAATGATAAGTTTTAAGGTTAGTGATGTGCGACATATTTGGCGATGCTATTACAAATGGGATCAGCTCTCTTCTGAGATATTACGCAGCGTCGTGTGGTGAATAGTTACCGCTGTTTCGGGGCAACGTATCGGTCCCTTCTTCAAGGGTAAAGAAGTCCAAATGTGCTTGTACGTCATGACACTTGAAGATTGTTTACTGACGTTTCGGGACAAAGTAGCGGTCCCATCTTCAAGGGTAAGTCCAAGCGCGCTTGTACGTAGTGACACTTGAAGATTGTTTACTGACGTTTCGGGACAACGTATAGTTCCCGTCATCAAAGGTCAAGAAGGCCAAGTCTTCTTGGGACTCTTTACCATTGAGGATAGGACAGATTCGTTGTCCCCAAACGTCGGTAAACAATTACCACACGACACTGCGTAATGTCACCAAAGAGCGCACGTCATCAATATTGTGGCGGAAACCTGGAACCACGGGTTCTACAACTGCAAGTGCTTAGTCTCGTGTAATGGAAGGATGGCTTGTGTGTGGTAACGTGTATAGAATTTGTAAGCAATCGGCTGTGATGTGTTTTTCAGGTACTACAGCAATACAGACTGTATGAACTGGCGAGTACTGCAGGAAGCTGCAGGCGTACCTGTACCAGACAAGAGGCGGGGCATACCGACAGTGGGGCAGTTGTGACGCAGTTCTGAGCACTTGTCAACACTTCACTGCCAGCACCAAGTACCTTCCCAGTCTACGCAGAGTACCGGCTGTTCGCACGCACAATTAAATCAGTCTCAGTATTTTATTGCCATCAAATTCACAAAGATAAGCTCTGAGGTCTTCAGGAAAATGTTGACTTCCCATGTTAATTAATGTATATCCTATGTTATTATTTGACCCAGCTTGAATTAATAATGAATTTACTTCTTTACTCTGTTATAATACACTTATATCATATTGTAATCATTTCGGTTATTATAATATACAGGCCCTTTCACAGCCTTATACATGTCTATTAACCAAAGCTAAAGAAATGCGTGAATATAATTAGAACCCATTTCTCTAAGATTAATTTCAAAATCCGATTAATTTGTCGGTACTTATATTTGTTTCCCCTCGTGCTACGTACCCAGTTCTTCGTAACTCACTGATATATTTGCTGTGGGTGCCGCAGGCACAGAGTACATAAATTAGGAACCTCCCTTCCTGCGTGGTTTTACGGAGTGATCAGAACATCAGTGCCAGGGCATCTGTGTACAGCACGTACACGTGTATACACAGTTCCATACATTACGGTTTCTAAAACTTTTCGCCAGGGTACCACTAAAATTAACCCTTTAAAGACGAAGCGTATCGGTTTTATGTAAGGACTCGGTGCGTACCGCGCTGTAAACACTCTCCACTTCGGTTATAAAAACCAGTCTCTTAATGTTTTATAAGGCAAAAGTTGCTGTTTGTTCTGAGATCCGTACAAAACACATAAACGCAATGTGGACACCACGTAGAATTTTTTAATGTTAAACCTGGTGGTATGTAAAGTTACCGCTAGGCTTTAAAAGGTTAAATCGAAAAATTTCAATGTATCAGCAGTACTTTTTGTATTTAAATAAAAACCTGAATTTGAAAAACTGCCGAACAGCGGGATGAGTTACATAACTTTGCCAGCAATGCAGCGTATGGACAAATGTATGTGGCTTAGGTTCTATTTATTTTTTAAAAATTGTTTCCCTTTGAATATTTTGATTTTTGATTACGGCCGCGTAAGATTAAAAATGGTTGGCTTACCGGTAGTGGTACGCGTACCACAGTTTGAGAACCCATCCCCTAACTTCTGGTAAGAAATTCGACAGTAGGTTATTAACAGTCCTAAAATAATTCGAAAACGAGCCACTGAAATATATCCAAAATTACGAGTTCAAAACAAAAAAACTCTTCCCTCTTCAGAGGACCGCTGAAGACAAGAAAGCCAGTAGTCGTGACGGCAGACTATGAATGCGACCTTGAAGGTCGACGGAATGACTGACAGTCCGTCTGCCATAACGAAACTAAACTTTAGCGTTACTTCGGTTTGCCCTCTGATCGCTGTTACTCTGCTCATTCTCTGAATAAAACATGTAAAGTGAGTGCATGCTGGGAAACTATACGTCCATCTGCGTGTCTGCACACGTCAACGTAGACATTTTGCAATGAATGTCAAAATAATGTGGTGTATGATCAGTGGTTTATTGCAACTGCGCACTTCACTGTGAAACCTGGACCATCCTCCCCTGCACCCTTCAGACCCTAAATTCTACATATTACCCACAGAATGAATTTGTTTTGCACGTATGTCGGAATAAACAGCCATTACTTCCCTAAGCGACACTAACGAACTGGCTTTATAACCCAGAGGGAGACTTTACCGCGTGATACAAAACGGAATCTTTAAATGTAAATCAGGTTAAAATCTGTAATAGGGTAAGTCGGATCGACAAGTAACGCGTAATTTTTCTTCACAGTTGCTCAAAGAAACTCTCTGTATCTATGCGTAGAATTCAAGTACGCACTCACGCACCCACTCAGCAGCTTCGTTCAAGCAGTGCTTCTTCTCCTTGTATTCGGGAGGGTTATAGTTTACGTGTTGATAGGGACGTTGATTATTCCTACTGAGATATTTCTTGGGTCTGCTTACCACTCGTAAGGATGTTCCAGGGTGGCAGCTCTAATTAGGCAACGGTCACTGTGTTGAACATTCCTTACTATTCACTTCATCATCATCATCGTCGTCGTCGTCGCCATTAGCTGTGAAGTGTTGGGCGTAGTGCCTGTTCTTTATCCCTCAAGGTGGAATTGGTCCTTCCATCTTTTCCTCGGGCGTCCCATGCTTCTCTTTCCCTTTGGCCTATATTTCATTGCCTGTTTGTGTATCCTGTCTGTGCCCATTCTCTCAACGTGCTGTAGGCACTCTCGCTGGTATTGCCGTATTTCCAGAACAAAGTTCTGCACTCCAAGTTTCTCCCTCACGGATTGATTTCCTTCCCTGTCAAACTAGGTAATGCTTAATATATGCCTTAAAAACTTCATTTGTTCTGCTTCCAGTCTTTTTTCGTCTCTTTTCTTCAGCACCCAGGCTTCACTACCGAACTTCAAGGCTGCTTTAGCTGTGATACTGTGCATTCTTAGTTTTGTTTCGTTAGTCATCTGTTTTCCAAAATCTCTTAGTATAACGCCATTGTTTTTGTTATATGCCTGTAACTTTTCTTCTAAATCACCTTTGCAGTCCGATATAAGGTATCCCAGGTACTTAAAATCTCATACCTGTTCAACAGGGCTATCATTTATGACAATGTTTACTCTTTGTATGTGGTTCCCACACATCGCCATTGGTTTTGTTTTGGTGCTTGGTAAGTTTATATTGTAC
The DNA here is from genome assembly GCA_013340265.1 of Coptotermes formosanus. Lineage (NCBI taxonomy): Eukaryota > Metazoa > Arthropoda > Insecta > Blattodea > Rhinotermitidae > Coptotermes > Coptotermes formosanus. Next base: position 531,902 of record BLKM01000379.1, on the reverse strand, counting down.
TTTCTAGGTATAAGGTTTAGGCGGTATGCCGTGGTTTGCAATTCATCTTCAGAGGTTGCCATTAGGATTCGGTCACCTGCATATAACGTAGTGTTAATTGTCTTTCTGTTGGTTGGTTGAATGTCCTTATTTATCACCATTTTAAATTCTTGGAACACTATTCACTTATCACCCTAAAATACAAGCATCAGACTGTACACCTGGTGTGACCACAAATTGCTCGTCTGCCTCACCTGTGCGGCTCGCTCAAGTTGGCTTTAAAAGATGATATTCTGCTAGTATACATGCACACGAAAATGACCGTGAACGGCGTTTTGAGAATTTTTTAAAGACATCAACGTCGTAACTATCTTAAACTAAAATATTTACGTATTTGAATGAAAAAATTAACCATCAAATACGAAGCACATTTATATGTTATCAATACATTGATTTTTCTAAGCAGTCTCCTAAATTGAGGGCCCCAGAACTGGTCTATATGGCCACTACCTGATCCGGGACTTCACGACATTTGCTGCTCCGTAAATACTGGGGTAATCAAATGGAGAACAGGATGGACGGGTCTTAAGACACACATAGCAGATAAGAGAAATGCGCACGGTGTCAAGTGGAGAAACCTGAAGGCAACACACCAGTTGGGACACAACGGCGTAGATAAGAAGATGCTATTGAAGCAGACCTTGGAAAGTGGAAGAGACGGGCCTAGACAGGATCCCTCTGGCTGAGAACAGGGCTAGTGTTTGGCTACGTCCAACAGAGCCATAAATTTTCAGGTTACATGAAATGCAGGGAATTTCTTGACAAGCTTAGCAACTTTTGGTTTCTCAAGAGAGGCTTTGCTTCACGGAATTGGTTATTCAGCCTCACGGAACTTAACAAGTGTATTTAGGTGGAGCATTTCGACCCTTGAATATGAGACCACTTCAAGTAATTTTTGTACTGTGAAGATGGAAGCAAAGGGTTCCTCCGAAATCCTGGTACAGCTATCCACCAAACCACACGTCGTTATACCGCAGAATATAAGATTTTAATAGATTACCACCTTGAACACTTCCTATCACGTGAGTATTTCTTACGTCATAGTCGAAATCCTTGGGCTTGCAAGAAACACCGCGTCCTTGAATGCGCGATATGTGATTAGGTTTACGGCGAGGTAAAATTTAACGTGCGTCACAGCGTTACTGTCACTGCCATGTGCGTGTAACTGACAAATCCGCGACTGGCTTAGTTCAGTTCCAGGTTTGTGAATTGACTGGAAGAGGAGGAAGGAGAAAGCCGTGTGTGTGTGTGCGTGTGTGTGTGTGTGTGCGTGTGCGCGCGCGCGCGCGTGGGAAATCAGTAAATCTGGCGAGGTTTCTAAGTCGCCACATCACGGGCCTGTGATTTTTTTCCCCTACCGTATAAAATTTTGTTATAGGGAAGAATGCATTCCCACTAAACGATTTAAATTTTCAACCAAAATATCATTAAACTCTTTATATTCCACTCATAAAGATTAAACATTTTGTACCAACAGGTCTGGGTGGCGCGCAGAATTCAAGTTGGAAGAGATCGGGGCGCAAGACGGGTCGGTGACGATGCAAGCGTGATGAATTTACAAGCAGGCGCCGAGATTTTAACAAACCTCAACCGGAAAGTCCTCATCAGTCAACTTCTGCACTATCACTAAATAACACATCGCTCGTCGTGTATTCAAGGATGTGTGGCCTCGAAATAAGGCTGAAAGGTGGGCATTAAGGAACAATTTCGCGAATCAGTTCGTTCAAATCCGATCGTCACTGCAGCGGGATCTGTAACGTTTCTTTTTTTTTGGGGGGGGGGGGGGGGGTAATGAAAGCAGGGAAAATTCTGGATATTCTTTCTACAGACATCAAAAACTCTGTCAAATATTAATCAGTGTCCCTGCTATAGCTCCATTACCGTCATTTACAAGGCAAAATGCCGCCATTAAACACAAACAATAGGGTCGCGTACAAGAACAGGAATTAAAACTGTTACAAATATTTATTATACAGAGTTAAATAAAACAAATGGCTGTTAACTTACCACATTATCTTGGGGCCATTCTAGTACTAAGACCTGATACAGGTCTGTGAGCACAGTGATTGGGCTAAGTGCGGAACGAATGACGAATTGTCGTTTGATTCCTGACAGGCGCACATATTTTTCTCATGTGCACAGCAACCGTACCGGCTTCTTCACCAGATGTATAGCAGAAGGACTCTGCCATGTAGAGCCCAGGTGCAGCTGGATGGCCAATTCCTTGAAAATTCTTGACACGTACCTCTTTAATAAAGACAGTTTAAAAAAAGAGCACTTGAAAGATATTAAAATATATCTAGAGTAAATCACTGCAGTAAGAAAGCAGACACACACAGCACTCAAGCAAAGGCGTACGGCATTTGCTTAGAAAAATGTACCTAAACTTATAAAATTAACATAAGAACATTAGTATACAAGACCACAGGCAGCGAAAGGAATAAATTAGATGCACATGAGTCATTCTTTAGATACAGATGGTTGTTGTTTTTATCTTAAAAAATTTTGGTGGACAAAAATATTTAAATTGTCCAATTGGAAGACCAAACGGTAAATGGGCAGATAAAAGCTGCATGTGATGGAGATACAAGCTTTATAACTTAAATTCCTCTTCTGCCTTAAAGTTTTCCACAAACTTCAATTTCAAGACAGGCGCAATATTTTTATAAGGAAGTTAATGAGATGTCAGTTTCTATAATGGGAAATTTTTAAACAAATTACTCTGGGATTCTCTGTGAAATGCAAAAGAGAGGAACTTTTTTAATAGGAAGAATTTTTAAATTAACCATATCAATAAATGTATCCTGTTTGGCCAAGGAACGGTGCATTCCCGAAATTGATAACCCTGAAAAAAAAAAAATATATATATATATACTGGGAGACCACGTTTTTAAACGGATCGTAGGATTTGCTTAAATTACATCCTGCATGAAAAACACTATTTTCGGGAGTTTTATCTATTTTTGGGTTAAAAGCCAGATTTCCTTCGGTGTGATTTCTCGTGAGTACAGTGTTTGAAATATTTGTTGGGTCGTGTATGACCAGTTTTCAAGTCATCTTCGTAACTGGTAAGGTCTTAAAATGGAGAAATGACCGACAAGAGCACAAAAAATATATAGGCCGAGCATTCAATCTGAACATGATTACAGCATTTAGGAATACGAGTACAGGTGCAGTACTCTTTATTCTACTGCGCGTTCATATACAACCTCAGGTCCGTTTTATCAAAGAATCGTTGAAACTATCACATGCAGATATGCAGACATGAATTCAATATTACCCTTAATTTCTGAGCTTCTACCCCATATACAAGTATGTACAAACAAGTACGAATAAACGTGTGCTGTATGTGTATTGCATTCCCATCTAACACGGTACAACTAAGGATTTAATATGGCCTGCAAGAAAAGACGCAGATGGCGGAACAAATTATTTGAACTTATTCTACTTTTGATTAGAATGGATATCGTAAACCTAAAATTGAATCAAAATCCTTTCACGAACGTTAACTAATGACATGAATATAAAGGGCCCCCATATATGTTACTCGACACAGTCAAATTTGTGTGGCAGATGGTACTTCGAAAGGAGGAAGCATATGAATGAAGACTGTGCACAAAACGTGACAGTATTAATCCCCAACGGGCTGCAAACTGCGTCAAATTTTTCTTATTTGTCGGGAAAATATGAGTGTTCCTGCAGGCTTTCTTGTACAAGTCAGATTAATGGTGTTAAATGATAAGTTGATGTGAACCTGTAAGTTCCGCGAGAATCATTACATAAACTTATAGATGCAGAAACGTTGCAAGCAAGGCAGATCAAATATACCACCCTGCAATATTAACAGCTTAAACGTGACGTAATATGTAACATGAGAGAAAAGTTTTGTCAGTAATAATGGAAATATTTCGGGCATGCACCGTTCCTTGTTTCACCCGCTCGCCACGGTGAGGCACAGGATATGAGCGGGACCTGAAAAGAGACCCAAAAAAAATAAAAAAAAAGAGAAACGGACCCAATTAGTAAAACAGTAACAGGTACAGTCCGGGAACAAGTGAAGACAGTAGTTAAGTACAGTCCGTGAATAACAAAATTGGAACTGCTGAAAACTTACCTGTGCTGTCCCTGTCCTTTTACTTCATTTTCGTTTTCATCTTCTTATACAACGAAGACTTCTAACTGTAACGTCTGGCTCTTGATTCGGAATGTCAAGCGCTAATACTCGTGCTCAAGGAAATCTTATGCATGAATGAGTGCTTTGTATTCTTGGTTCATTGCATATACCATCCTCTTCAGACAAGGATCACGCAACGACCATTTAAATACAAAGGCATATCGTCGACTGTTGCGGATGAAAACAGACACACGGTATAACGAAGTGAAAATCGTCATTTTCGGACACAGTTACTGTTACTCGTCGGAAAAATAAAAAAATCGATATATTCTTGCGTTTAAAGCGCAACGTGCATTTATCGTCTTGAAACGGCTCCTCTTTCAGTACGCGAGACAGCAGCATAAAAATGTCGACGGCTTCTTCTTCTCCTTCTTCCTCTATTGAAACGGCTGCAAAATATATATCGTGTTCGAATGGCGCTACATTCATTTCTGAAATCAAACCCTAACACAAGCGTCGTCCTATCAACTACGTTCCTATTTTTTGTTTTCAGACTTATGGAAGAAATTCGCCATGGTAATAAGAAACCTGCAGAGTGTAACACAGCCTGGCGACTGTTCACACAAACGTCCAACGCAAATCAATTCATTCGCATTCTAATACTGTCGCTTTTTCGACTGCTACTGATTATATCATTTACATTTTGCGTATTTCAAAACATGACGCCAACGACGACAATGACTTTAGAGGCACCTGAAATATAAGGGTTACTAATGCGCTTTCACTCCTCCTCCATTCGTAAGGACGCACACGACCCACCTTCACTTCTTATCCATCGACGTCCTCACGTTGCTGGTCCCTCGACATCCGGGACCTACCTTTGGTGTGTCCCTCGATGGCCGCTCCAGATGTTGAACGGTGTGATGATGTTATACAACACATTCACACCACATTCACGCAAGCGTACCTAACATATGAATGTATGAGTATCGTTAACGTTACGGTTTGCGCGTTGCTCCTTTCCACTTGATCCTGGGTTCGAGGCTGTGCTTCTGATGTATACTGCTGTAGGCCTCGGGTTGTTGAAACCACTGATAAAGTCACTGCACTTGCTATTGCAACACTATCACCACCACTATCACTGGCACTAGCACTTATGGGGTCCTTACCATCACTTTCGTATTCACACCACACATAAGCAGACACTGAAAGACGACCAGTAATTTTCCACGGGCCCACTCGAAAAAACTAATCACTGACACCATTCACTACACATCACTCCCGCAAACATAAGAATTTTTACACTCGGTGCCCAAAGATTTCCCAAAATACACAAGACGGGAATTGTGAAGTTAAAAGAAATTAATCCCACAGTTTAGCTGCCGGCCGCTGTTATGTGCCATACAATGGTAAAGGATGTAGAGATACGTCGGTGTTTATCGAAATTTAACGTGACGGACCGAAAATTAATATTGAAATCGGAATTTAAAATGCGTGCTATGCTAGCAGATGAATCATGCATTACTTTTTTGTGAACAAGTAACGGTTATAGGTTGTAATTACGACGCAGTGCAAAATCATTATAATTGAGTGTAATGAACAAATTACAGTCACCGATAATCTCCACGTTGCGTATAAATGTCGGTGTTAATTAGAAAACGTAGCAGTAGTTTACCGAGTGAAAAAAAAAAATTGTTAAGAACAAGGTTTCGTGTTCTGCCAAATGTGATGAAGAGAGGACTGGAGCAAATTACGTGCCTAAAAACGTTGTTGCCATGCGCTCAGGTGATTTTTACTTGTGCCTGAACGTGTTTCTAGATTTTAAACACGGTATGCCTAGAGAATTTTGTGAGGAAAGCTACTCAGAGTACGTAATTACAAAATCAATTTCCACCTGCAGTCCATAAATTATAACTGATGCAATAGAAAAATCACTCTTTTGTAACAGTAGAGAAATATTTAATCCTCCTACTGGAGGGACATGAAGCCGCTTATACATTAAAATATACTAAAATATCATTTATAAAACGTCTAATCTTCCTATAACTGCAGCAACAAAACCTTCTGCATTACTATACGCTTCAATAACTTCTACAAAAGCAGTTAAACCTTCTACTGCAGGGGCGTGAAGCCCTTACGTGTCGATATACTTTAAATGTCTTTTCTAAAAGCATTTACTCATCTTAGTTGCTGGGCCTGAAGCCCCTCTCCATCAGTATATTGTGTAACGTCCTTTATGAAAATATGCAATAATTCTAGCACCGGGGCATGAAGCCCCTCTGCATCAATGTATTCTGTAACTTCCTTTATGAAAATATGCAATAATTCTAGCGCCGGGGCATGAAGCCCCTCTGCATCAATGTATTCTGTAATGGTCTTTATGAAAAGACGTAATAATTCTAGCACCGGGGCATGAAGCCCCTCTGCATCAATGTATTCTCTAATGGTCTTTATAAAAAGACGTAATAATTCTAGCACCGGGGCATGAAGCCCCTCTGCATCAATATATTCTACATTACTTACAAAACTATTTAGTCCTCTTTTACCGGGGCGGGAAGCCCTTTCCACATAAATATACGCTACAATCTCGTTTACAAAAGTATTTAATCCTCCTATTACGGGGGCATGAAACCCGTCCTGCGTCAGTATAGCCTAAGAGACAATTTATAAAAACATGAAATAGGTATGCACTCTAGACACGACAGTATCGTACCCTCTTATTTGCAAGGAAAAGCTGGACAGTTGGTTTTCTCCCCACCTGACACAAAATTTTATAACTTTATACACTGTTTTACACAACCAGTTATGTCCTTATTCACCCATATTTTTCTCATTTTTAGTCACAAGGCTTTCCTATCAGTAGAGCAGAATGCCTTCCCATAATCCACAAAACGCCAATATTTTAGAACTTTCTCAAATATTTGCCCGTACTTGTTTTGATCACCAGAATATCGCCCGCTCTTCTCCCACCTTTAAAAAAACCCACATTAATGGGAGTCCATATCTCATCACTCAACAGCCAATCCTTCTCTCTAATTAACATTACTGTGATTGGGGAGGATGAGACGGAGGGGGCCAATTTCACGAAAGGTGACACTGTAAGTCTAGACAATATTTCTTCGGAAAATTTCGTGTTAAAAACACGGGAATGAAAAACATGAAATTTCCGGTAAGTTTGTGGGGGAGTGAATGTGATTAAACTGGCTTACGTTTGAGTAAAGGAGCAGATTTTATGAAGCTATAACTTAGGAGACTCCATGATGACACGACGAAAATTAGCAGAGCAATGGAGAGTGCCTAGTCGTGCAGTGGTGTTAATTTTGTGATGATATTCTATTTTGGAAGTGTGGTTAGTTTTCCGCATATACCTTGAAACCATGCGACACTTTGAAAGTAAAGCAGGCCTTGATAAAGCCTAGGTGCTATGTCACGGAGAACACCAGTCTTGTTATTATTAATGTTATCACTTACACGTTCGAAATGCATTGCCATATAAATAATATTGCTTTGATCTACCATATACAAACCCCGAAGGAACCGATGGGTACAATTCGAAAGGAAACGCAAAGGAAACTTCCTTGTGCTAAAGATGGAATATGAACCAATGTAAAAAAACATATTCAAATAAAATAAATACAGTGTAAATACAGTGTAACAAGACTATTTTCCCTGAAGATGAGCCAGCAGGTTCGAAACATGTAGGAGATTTTTACTAATACAGATTGTATGTACTGAGGTGCATTAGTTGGTGATTATTATTATTTTGTATGATACAGTGCACGGACATGGAACACATTAAATTACATATTCAGATATTCACTTAAATTTGAATGAAAATTTACAATAAAGACATTCGGACTTCGACTTCAAACAAAATTACAGTTACCCTGGGTAACTGACACCGGTTGGCAATGGATGCATGTGGATGTACAGATCATGTCATGTTAGTACGTGCCGGCCATGCAGAGAAAAGACAAGAGACGTGCAAGCAGAAGAAGGAACTGTTAGTTTGTTTAGTTCGTTAGTAGGGCGGAATGCAGAGAAGTGATATGTGCCATTCACATGCATGTTGCCAACGTATAAATATCATAACATTTGACGTCTTTCATTGAGAAATACCAGTGCAGTTTACGTAACATTCTTCTCTGAATAGGGCAAATTACCCCCATAGGACTGTAGTGATTATATTAACGTAATCCACATCTTTTGATTTGTAGTCAAACAAAGGTGACAGAGTGAATTAGTGACTGTAAGTGTTCTGTTCCCGGACCGTATGGATGACTGAGTGAACTTCACATTAAGCTGCCTCTTGATGACGGCGACTTATGTCACCAAAACACATGTCGGGGAATAATAAGTAATGACAATAAAAAGGTGCATCAGTTGGTACATCAATATGCATATTCAAAACAAAATTCAAGTAATTCACCATTCACTAAGCCCGCACATAAATTAACGCTCAATTATCTTTGTATGACGAGCGGCCTGGGGAGGAATTTTATTTAAAACAGAGTTCATTTTTTTGGTAACGATGTCAGGTATGAATTTACAGAGTGACAAAAATATCGTATTTTATTTTAAGGCTGTAAGGGCCGTACATATAATATTTTAATGTTCATGTTCCTACCAGATATATATTTATCTCTGTCACTGGCGCTATTTTATCTCACAATCTTAAACAGGGCAGCAAATGCTGTACCCCATGACAAAGAGCAGTTTTTACCAAGTCGTTCTTTACTTTCAAAATATCGTTGCGTTTCACGATACAAGCGTAATGTAATTTAATTTAAGACCAAAAAAAAGTGCAACATTCTCAGTGCAGATATTCACGAAAATCACAAGTGCTTCGGCAGTATTACGTGTACATTTCGTGTACGGAACCTCATCCAAATCTGACGACAACTGTGGAAAAGCAGGACAGAAATTAACTCACACCTGTAAGTGAAGAAAGGCTTTATTAGACAAACTATAGGCGTCCACTGTAGAGGGCAGTACTGCTTTGAAACGTCGCCACAGGAGAGGCCAGAAGAAGACGACACTGGAAAAACTAGCTGATGAAAGTCAGAATACGGGTCCCTGACAGGTTATGTTGTGGATGGGGGAGGGGGGAATTAACAAGCCACCTGGGCTTATAGTAGACAAGGATGGAGGCAATGAAGTTGTATTTACGTACGTTGAATCAAGAAGTGGAGGGAGAGAAATGGCTGCAGTGAAATTTGTCGTGTTAATGTCGTGATATTCGCGTGGAATAACTGAGCATAACTGTAAAAAATATCAGCTAGAGAAGCTTTAAATTTAAGTAACAGATATTCGTAGCAGGACACATTATTTTTGTTTGAAAAATATAGACTGGTAAAAATGTATTACACTGTCTTTCTGAAATTCAAATACTGTTCACCGTGGCACTCACCATTCTACACGTTAGGAAGAAGCAGAACCGGTAACAAATCACATGTTAAGACATCATCTTAACAATTAGTAACTGAAAGTTGTATTAATTCTAGTTGTAATTTTAATTCTAATAGTGCTTTAATAAAGTTAAATTCGTCCCACAAATGCCATGAAGGCACAGAAATGGAGGTCTAGCTCCAATCACTATCGACTGCCACGCTCGGTGGAGAAACTACTACTACTACTACTACTACTACTACTACTACTACTACTACTACTACTAATAATAATAATAATAATATTGCCGTATTCCTCATACAGTAATATAAAACCAAAAATTTATTAGTTGAATCAAATTGCAAGAAAAAATGCATCCGCTGATACCAGGTGTGTTTTGCAATACTCAGCCTGTGTACTTATGTTTACAAACGGTATTATCTAACAAACATTTTCTCAGTCTGCCACCCATATGCGGCAAAATTTACACTTCCCCTGCAAGTCTTATACACCAGATATAACTTCCAAATTTTCACGTAATCACCGACTTCCTTCTCTTACCTCTAAACTTGAAGCTACTTTTCTTGTTACCTTATATTCCGTTCCACCAGTCTACGTAATACCTGCTGTATTTGACCAACATGGCCGTTATTGTTTTAGAGTGCGTACTGTAACCCTTTACAGTTGTGGGCGTATGAATACGTTATGAAACGCAGAAATGCATATTCAGGGTAAAATACAACAAAGTAAACTTTTTAACCTAATATTTCGTGTTCATTTATACCAACCACAATTAGAAATTAAAGTGTGAATAGCAAAATATTTGACTTGTGAAGTATGTATTTGTAAAACTGAAGATAAACACCTCTCAGCTTCACCATGACAAGAAAGTTTCTGTGTACTAAACTCTCAACTTTGAAAAGCCCAAAAATAATATTTAACACGAACACGCGAAAAAGATTGGTTTTGTTTTGAAGTGCTTTTAATGTAAATTAATTAATATACAGTGATATATACCTGCTGATTAGCTAGCAGCGGCAGTGCACTACACCGGACCAGGACCCACCCTCTGCAGAAAGCAGCTTTGCAATTTGCAAGGCGAAAGCAACCGATCAAACTTCCGCCCTGAACGAAGGTCAACGAACTTCTGGAGGGGTGGAGGCGGGTAACCGTACTAAGTACATGTGTACTCAACACATTATGGCACGTGTCAGGGTTAGATCCGAAATCAGCTGGAGGAATGCAGACAGTATTCTACTAATAATAATTAATTATCGAAATAAAGATGTAAAACGTACAAATATGAATTTGTAAAATACATATTTTGTAACGTGCTGTGAACTTCAGCACGACAAAGAAGTTTCTGTGTACTAAGTTCTCAAATTCGAGAAGCGCCAAAATAATATTTAACACGAACACGCGAATAAGATTGGTTTTGTTTTGAAGTGCTTTTAATGTAAATTAATTAATATACAATGATATATACCTGCTGAATAGCTAGCAGATGCAGTGCAGTACACCGGCCCATGACCCTACCGTCCACAGAAAGCAGTTGTGCAACTTGCACGGCGGAAGCAACCGATCACACTTCCGCCCTCAACAAATGTCAACGAACCATTGGTCGGCTTTAGGCGCCAAAACGTATTAAGTACTTTATAATTAAAAAACCAACCAAATGCACAAATATGTGCATTTGGTTGGTTTTTAATTATAAATTGTTTTTAATGCACGGAGATGAATGATACGGAAGGTATTAAGTAATCTGTACTCCTGAAGTATGTGGCACGTGTCAAGGTCAGATCTGCGATCAGGTGGCGGAATGCAGACAGTAATCCGCAACTAACAATTATTGATCGAAATAAGAACGCAAAACGTAAAGATACCAGAAATTTTCTCTCAAAGCCCATGAAAAGAGAAAAATGTTTTTTTTTCCTCAGACCTACCAAATAAGTAAACCTCGGTTATACCGGCCTCAGTTATGACGGACTTCGGTGATAACGGATTGTTTTCCCATTCCCCGGCCGTTTCCTTATGCTTTATCACTGTAACTACCTCGGTTACACCGATCTCTTATATATCGGATCTTCGGTCACATCGGATTTCTCTGACATTCCCCAACAGTTGATTTTCCTCGGCTATACCGTTTTTTTGGCAAAATAATGGCAATTTCACAAAGGTTACAGTGTGTTCGAGCGCGGGGTGCTCGCTCGTCACAGCAACGTGACGACTGCAAGTGTAATCTGATAGCATTTTGTACCCGAAGACGTCGTGGAGACTTGTAAATTTTGCGGTTTGTTTGGCTTTGTTAAGGACAAGGTCAAACAATTAGCGGTTATAGTGCATAAGACAGGGCAGTCTGTATCTGTTTCTGTTATTCATGCAGCAGCAGAAAGTACTGTAATTGTCATATGCGAGCATCTTTATGGCACTTGGTGCACAGTGCCCTGTCATAAATCAACTACGGCTTGACTTCGGTGCATTTACTTGCAACCTTCTAGGTAGCGATTTTGTAAGACTTTTACTTACCGTACGTACACAGAATCATTTTTTCGGCAAAGAAGTGATATGTGTCAGTACGGGCCAACCAACCAGGTGCGAATATGTAAAAAGGTAAAGCAGTCCCATTACAGACATGGACAGGCCCTGAGGGTTCCAGGAAGTAGAGGCTCCCAGATTTGAAGACAATTGGCACATGAATGTGGAAAGCTTGTCAGCCATACGCACCGGCCGCCTTTACCCCCCCAGGAAATATTCCTGGTACTGTTTCTGTTAGAGGCCGAGTCGACCCCAGGGCCACAGTGTGGCCGGAAGGATTATGTCAATGAAAAATTCCAATGACACCATCAGGAATCCAACGCGACGCCTTTCGGCTTGTAGCGCAGCGCCTCAACCAACTGCGCCACGCGAATACGTACAGTATTTACAAATTTTGGCCGATCCTAGTGGCTGCGCGGTGTAAGGCGTGGGTCTGCCGCCTTTTGCTTGCTGGGATTGTGAGTTCGAATCCCGCCGGGTGCATGGATGTCTGTCTCTTGTGAGTGTTGTGTGTTGTCATATAGGGGTCTTTGCGTCGGGCCGATCACTCGTCGAGAGTAGTCCTACAAGAATGTGGTGCGTCTGAGTGTGATCGTGAAGCCACGGTAATGAGGGGGCCCTGGCCCACTAGGGGCTGTTTCGCCATGGGGGGGGGGGATTTAAACATTTTGAGTATGTTGTACAACACAGTAGGTGCGTAAAGGAGGGCAGCATTCAGGCATCTTGGTGTGTGGTGCTTCCATCTGTAACACCAAGGGTTCACAAATGTAGCAATGTGTGTTTTTGTGTGTGCAAAATGTAGCTGTTCATGTCCACATGCAATAAAACTGAAAACAAGCGTAACTTAACTGGTATAAATTCAAATGTTATGTTAAAACGCAATTTAACAGAACGTCGGATATAATGGACTTCGGTTATTTTACTTTACAACTATTTCCAGACGTACATTGACAAGTGCATGTTTGCCTTCGTAATATCTGTTTTCCTTCTTTCCACATATTGATTACAACTGAGTGTTTCGTGTTATTTATTTTTCCGTCTTAACCTGGCGACTGAACTGGCAGAGCGTATGCACAGTTACATCATGTGTTGTAAAACTTACTGTGAACATTTATTTCTGACTTATGCATTCGAAGAGACAGACCTACATTGAAAACTGGCTGCTTACCTTCGTTTTAACTCTTTTACTTGCTTCCACAAATTTGTTATAACTGAGTATTTCGTTTTTATTTAATTTCCCGTCTTAGTGTGGCACCTGCAATGGACACGCCGTACATACAATTGTGTCGTGTGTTGCAGCACTTTGCGTCAATATTAATTTCTGACTTCTGCAATCGAATGAACAGACCTTCCTTGAAAAGTGGATTTTTGACTTTCTTACACCTGTTTCCCTTCCTTGCATCAGGTGGATTATAACTGAGCATTTCGTTTTATTTACCTTCCCGTCTTAATGTGGCACCTGCAACGGATGGAGCGCACATGCATTTACATTATGTGTTGTAAAACGTAGCGTGTATGTTTATTTCTGACTTCTGCAATCGAAGGGACAGACCTACCTTGAAAACTGGATTTTTGACTTCGCTACAACCGTTTACTCACCTTCCATAGATTTATTTTATCTGAGTATCTCGTACTATTTATTTTTCCGTCTTAATCGGACAACTGAACTGGCAGAGCGTATGTACAGTTACATAACGTGTTGTAAAACTTAGTGTGAACATTTATTTCTGACTTCTGTAATAGAAGACACAAACGTACATTGAAAATTGCATTTTGAAGTTGTTATACCTGTTTTCGTTCCTTACATCAGGTGGATTATAACTGAATACGTTGTAACATGGGTTTGCCCCTCTTATTCTGACATCTGCAATGTGCATAGCGCACACAGTTATGTCATGTGCTGTAAAACTTAGCGCGAACTTCTGTGTCTGACTCTGTATAGACGACACGGCAAAGACACAATGGTGTGTTTTGTTTTCGTTTTGTTAATTACATGCAACCTGTTTTGGGGGGGGGTGTTTGTTTTGTTGTTTGTTTCTTTTGTTTCAGGTCCCGCTCGCATCCTGTGCCTTACTGTGGCGAGCGGGTGGAACAAAGAAGGAAGTTCACCCTGAATTGAAACGATTGTTAATCTAAGTGTGAAAATCCACAGTTTTGTTTGGTCTTTTTCTGTTCGTCTGTTGCAGTGGTCAGTTATTTTGGGACTGACTTTGGTTTCGCTTCTTGGCTGGCCTTAAACGCCCAGTAGTTTCCTCATGTCCGTCTGGCGGTCGTTTGTCCATATAAAGTGTCCGTGTATTGGTCTGACAGGTGTAATTCAATATTCGCATTCGATTTTTTTTAAAAAATCCGCAGATATAATTTAAATTCAGACCGCATTTGTGTGCATAAAGCATTATTTTGCGTAATAAATTAATTTGAAGTTTCTGCCTTTGTTGGCCGTGTTAACAGTGTGTTAGGACATTATTAAAAATCTCGTGTCATTTGCTGTTCATGGCCCCTTATTTCTTTCGGGCACCTACTGCATTTTAATTCGAGCTGACATCACTTTCAGGGTAAAGAATTTTAGGTGTGTCAAATTATTATGTTACATTTTTCATTTTTTGTAAATAATTCCAATTTATGTAAATATTTACAGCTTAATGACATGCTGTATAAACACATGTAACATTCTTATAGCCATTTTATCCACAGTGAATATTTAGCGAGATCCACCCTAATTGTGTCCATGTGCTTCTTGATGTCAGCCTTAACACTAGCTGAACAGAAGGAAACTTTAGTTTAATTAGTGCTACTTACACGACGTTTCGTCAGTCTGTCAGGGGACTCAGAAATACCTAAATTACACATTGGTATAGGGGCGGTAGTTCTCTGGCATGGAAGATTGAAACAATCTACACCTGTGTCTCTGGCAATGTTTTGCACTGGCATATTGGCCTGCTATTTTAATGAGAAACGGACAGACGGACGGACATGACATGATGTAACTAACACGTGATTTTAGAATGCACATAGCAAGTGGCTTGGTTGTGATTTGATATCAAGACATTTGCCAATGATCTTCAACAATTCCAGTGCCTAGCACTGTGACATTATGACCAGGGGGGGCTGTACTCATGTGCCTTCCTTGACATGAATTTTATGTGACCAAACAATTTGTGTGGATAAACATAATATTTCTAAATTTACAAATTTGGAAAGCATTTTTCCTTGGCAAAACAGGATAAATTTAATATAGTTAGAATGTGAAATTGTAACCCAATCCCCCATCTTAATCTTTTCTAAAACTTCACTGTCCAGCTGTCAGAATATAAAAAGACTCCCCATTCCTTATCAAATCCCGCCATTATCACGTGTGACGTACATGTTGCAACCATAGATGACTTTGGTGTGAAGCTGCTATATGCACAGGTTTGGGTGTAGCCTGACCTTCTCTCCTCCTGTAGTTTTCTGCAGAGAACACAGTCTTGTGGCCAGTACAGTACATTGTTCCATTTCCATATTATATTCCCCTAATATCGCCCCTCTCTGTTTCTGTAATATTTCTTTGTGTGACATCCTTGACATAAACATATGAAGGTCTAAAACAAAAATTGCAGGTATAGAATCACACAAAATATGTTATACATACCCCACGCAGTTGTCCTCATGACTGTATTCCAGTCTTACCATAGAATTTTTCTCTGTGTCTTCTTAAGTACATCATATTGTGCTCTGTATTATATAATTCTGTAGAAAAGTCACCAGAGGGGAACGGGAGAACACTGGTGTTAACACACAGAAGGAACTCTTTGTTATTATGGTCAGCCTTTTCCCACAGGAACTAAGGGATACTTACCCCAGCACTGTCCTGTGTCAAGTTAGTGTGCAAGTGTAATTTTTGTAATTTAAAATAATAGACTTTGTGTGTATTATGTGCATTGTTTTATTACAGCTGATAATGAACTACTCTGCATAATAAAATTTTGTGGTTGTCAAATAACGTCAGTGTTACAAAGTTAAGAAGGGTAGATTGACAGGGCATATAACATGCATGGGAGGTTTAAGAAATTATATGCTTTGTAAGTCAGAGGAAGTGAATGGAAGAGAAAGAGTTCACTGGCCATTGTTCACAACTTGATGGAAGAGATTTTTTGGGAGGCCTAGACGTAGATGGCAGATATTACCCTCGTCTTACATAAGGTGTGATGTTACTGATGGGATTGATCTGGCTCAGGGTGCTTGTTAACCCGGAATGAATATCCATGCTCTATGTAATGTGGGAAGCTTCTGTACATGCTGGGTGACTGCTTGCTGTAGAAGAAGTTAATGTTGTGGGCTGGATAATCAAGGAATCATCTATCAGTTTCAGGCAGGTGGAAAGTTTTCTCTCATCTTCAGAGCATCCAGACAACCTCTGAGGCCAGCCTAGCCTCCTATTCATTCCATGCTCAGGGGAAAGTGACTGGGCCATGATGTGCCAGGATTAAGAATGTGTGGAGCTGTATTTGCTGTACCTCCACACCCCTGTGTACCCTGTGTGTATGGTAGCTACTGAAACATGGAGACAACATTACATTTTATGAAGTGTTTTTATGATCACCAGTTGTGTTGCTCACAGCACAAGCTGCTGTGTGAAGAATAGGAGGTAGATTAACCATTTAAAATCATGTCCATTTTCACAGGCAACAGTGACAAAATGCGATTCCAAGTGATGAAGAAAGACCATGTGGTCGCTGCCTGTGCACACTGTTGCCTGGGACCTGGTGACTACAGACTGAATTTATATATTGTATTAAACTTTGTGTTGTTTTCACTGTTGTTGTTGTTTTGTGTGTTGACTGTTGTATAACACAATTTATGGCTAAAAGTAATTCTTTTAATGAAATAAGTATTAGTTACCATAACAAACTTATTTCAAGTACCTTCAATACAAAATTCATTGGGATGGTTATTGAAAGCTCATTATCTTGGAAAGGTCACATATTCCAAATTATGCCTAAATTATGTAAAGCATGTTATGCAGTTAGGGCAGTTAAACCATTTATGTCTCAAGAGACCTTAAAGTCAGTATCCTGTTCCTACTTTCAACTTCCTTATTAACTATGGAATAATATTTTGGGTTAATTCTTCACATAGCATTCATGTTTTAGACTTCAAAAAGGGGTAATTAGAATTATCACCGGGTCACGACCTAGAGACTCTTGTAGAGAATTATTTAAAAACTTAAAGATTTTACCACTTTAGTCACAGTACATATTCTCTCTTTTACTTTTCATTGTAAATAATGGGGCTCTATACCAAGTAAATTCTGAGATTCATGGTATCAATCCTAGGCATAACTCTGCCTAACTAACTCACCAATGTATCAAAAAAGGGCCTACTATTTTGGTATCAAGTTTTTTGATAGTTTTCCCTCTGATATAAAAAACCGTCTCATAATGCTAAAAAATTTAGATTGGCCTTAAGTGATTTTCTTCATTTTAAATCATCTTATACTCTAGATGAATACTTTAATAGTACTGAGGTTTAGGATTTGGTTTCTTATTTATCAGTGTAACTACACCTATAATGTAACAACTCCTATTCTACAATCTTATCTTCTGCTTTTACTAACTTGCTTTCAAATCAATATATTGTATTAACATATTGTGGACATCATGCTAGAAATTTCAATTTTAGCAAAAATTAATGTTATGCTTGATAATTTTGTCGCAGTTGCTCTTTTATATTATGTTTTTATTGTTATGACTTTAAATCAATACCAACACTAGCCATATTGTATTTACATGTTTGTATTTTACTGTATTTTGTTATTATTTTTTATTATTATTGTATTGTATTGTATGTATGTTTTTGTCATGAAGACATGTGCTTTGTTATAGCAAGAATATTTGCGTTATATGTTATGACAAATTCTATATCCAGTAGGTTTGTTGAACCTTTCATGGATTTAAAGACTGTATAATAAATGAACGAATGAATGCGTGAATGAATGAATTAATGAATGAATGAAGGAATGAATGGGCAGTGCTGCAACTTTAGTATATTCATGTTGTGTGTATTGTGAAGAAAATATCAACATCAGAAACGAGTTTTTTTTGTTTATGTAATCCTAGTTATGGCATGTTTATTTAATTTATTTCATGTGGTGACAGTTGTGCATAATGGAGGCAGTTGTTTCTACTTTGAGAATGTTCAACATTGTAAGTAGTTTTGAGTGTGTGATTGTCCTTGTGATATCATTTTAGTAGAACTTCAAAATTCGCCGTATGTGGTCCTGACCCTAAAATGTGTATTTGTACTGATGATGTTTGTAACCAGGATGTGTTCCTGATCTCGTTTCCTCAGTTTGTTGGTGAGGTGAAATACAAGAAAACTGTACACAGTTGGTTTCAAAAGAATGTGTTATTAAATACTGTGCCTTATAAAAGAGCATACTGCACTTCCTGTAATTCAGTTTTCGCAGCATGACCATTTCCAGCCATGCTTCACTTGTTCTTTATATTCTTTCACATACGATTTGAGGTGCTCACAGTGGCGAGATTCATAATGCAGTCTGGGTTAGGACACCGTGCAGTCTGGTACATGGCTGTGAATGTTTTGCAGGTGCACTCTGGTCATGTCTTCACAGACAGTCGGAAGATGGAGGCAGTATGTCCTGACCGAAACCTCGGTACCCACCAGTCCAGACTACACAGTCCCACAAGAGGCAAGACGATAATTCTGAGTCTTAAAATTCTGCATTTTCCATGCATTGTATCACTATTACAAAACAACTGAATACATGCATTAGGCATATACATACCTTATTATTTTACATTATATTTCTATGTGAGCAGAAACATGTCACAGAAAATATAATGTAAAATAATATTTCCTAATAAATGTGTTTAGTAGGTTTTTAATTATACGTTCGCTATTTTTAGTGCCATTATGATGAGAGTGAGGGTTGATGGGGAGGGTATGGCAAAGCAGGAGGCTGCTTTGCTGATGTCATGCTATGCTACATAGTTCCACAGTTACCCTACCACCAGGAACATACTCCCCCACAGCCACTGCGTCATGCTAGCGACAGTAAAGCACGAAGCCGCCGCGTGTGGCGGTGTAGTTTCACGTTCCCAGTTTCCGGTCTCTTAATGGTATTAACCTGTGGTCGCCAATCAACTGCCACGGATTAGGTCAGTTAATCAACGTTGATGAAATGAGACTACAACCATCAACCCAGTGCAACCACTCATTGATCAGAGAAAAAGTCTGTATTTTCCCTTGCACAGGATGAAGATTTATGTGTCCTGAGTCGTGCCGCCGTGTAAACTGGTAATTCGTATTTACTAGTTGACGCGACATGTTACTGAATACTTGAATATTTAACAAAATCGCATCAACTCGCGCAAGAATTAGAGCTCTTGCGACTTGTTTTAAATGTTATTATCATAAATTGTAACCGCAGCTCTCATCTTCGCCTGGACCTCCTCGGAGATGAGAAACGCTTGAATTTTCGCTAAACGTTGGTACCGCGTGTACTATGAAGTCAAATGAAATATATTTATATTTATAAATTTATTATTTTCAGTCATTATTTTGTACAACCTCTTATCTATATAGTAGATACTTAGCGGTTACACTCTAAACCTTCTGAAAGAGAGAGATGCTATAAAATAATAGTCACGTATTTGACTTCATTCAATCTCTTCCGGTTGCAAATATTCATTGCGTGAGAAACGAAGTGTGTGGAAGGCTTTGTGTGTGGTGTTGTCATTTGTCTTGAATGCTGTAAATAATTTTGTTCCTTCCTCATTGAATTTAGTGTTAAGCTCCAAGGCTGAAACATACATATATATGTTATTTTAAAAAGTGTTTTATGGCTGCTCAATTCCATATCCCTTCGAAGAATTTAACGAAGTTCCAGAAATTGTGACAGGAGCAATTCGATCGAAAGTTGGCAGATTGCTTGAGAGGAAGGAATGAGGTAAGGGAGGTACTGAAAGCATAAATGAAGTTGCGCGGGTGGTTGTTGTCGTGGGTCTTCTACGAAATTGTATTGTCCGTTGTAGCTTGCAGAGGACCCAGATGCAGTCCTTGAATGGAAAACGACAAAATTCCCAAAGAGCACAACAGGAAACATCGCCAACGCAACATGACGACTTGATAAGATACATATGTGAATGTAAGTTAGTTTGTGTGATATATTTGTATTGTACACTCAGCATATTTAGGTCGAATTTTACTTATTGTTTGCCAAGATTCCTTTTTCTTATTTGTAAACAAACACCAGTCATACGTGACAGTAAGCGTGTAGTCATACAATGTTTGTTTTTTTTTGTCGATAATGGCAGGACAGGTCTTTTGGAAAATCAGCTGCAAATGATTACCGGATGAGAGGTAGGAATCATAAAGCACGGCGAAAAAAATTATTTGCAGAGAGTTACTTTTGTGTCTGTAAGTACAGAACCTGAAAATATGGTTACAGGGTCATACCTGTTTATGCATACACTGTCAGCTTCCTGTCAGAGTACCCTTATATACTATTGTTAGCCCCTTTCAGCTCATTTGTGACTCGTGTACAGTTGTAATTCACAAAAGGGTGCTGTGTACAAATACAAAGGATAGATGGAAAAAGTCACAGCAGTAGGCTGTAGGGTTTTATTAATAAGATTGCTACATATTAGGTCCACCTTGCATTAACAATAAAGAACCTTGTTGCAAGTGTGTTTGAGTCATGTCTGTAATGGTGGTAGTAGCAAAGAAAACTGTAACAATTGTTAACTTATTACCATGTTTTTGCTGTTGATTACATCTGGCAACCTCAGGTAGGTTTAGAAACTACCCAGACTTTTTTTTTTCAAATTGCACTGACATACAGGACATATTGAATTTAGAAAGTAATTAGCAAAATTGGTGTGGTTAGATGGACACACAGACACAGAAGTGGTAGGTTAGGTTAGGTAGTAGACATAGATAAAGGAATAGACTGTTGTACAGTGGCCAGATTTTTGACCTGTCTGTTTTAACCATTAATTTTATTAGTGAAGGAATACGTTGTTATACATTTAGACTCACAAGAGGTCAGTTCTCATACCATCCTTCAGATCCCCTTGCTTGTTCCTTGTAATGGACATCAAATACACATTTTTTTTGGCCTGGGTATTGTACAGGGATGATTAAAAAAGTGAAGGTATTTAACGAGATTTGTTTGTCTTTATAGCTTGGAACACAGTATCAAGAGAACTGGAGAATTATAGTCAAAATGGTGCTGATAGTAGCAAAGGTAAATATGTTTGTATTTGTGTGATATTGTTAAATAAGTGACTGGCATTGTTAGAGATGTGTTGTACAAGTGACATTCAATGAGCAAGTTACCCTAGGTCATAAAAATTGTGCATAATATTATTATAAAATTAAATGTAGCTCATTTATTTTATTGAACTATCATTACTTTTGCAAAATAATCTCTGACAACGTTGATGTATTTGTCCCATATTGGCATGAGTTCAACTGTTATATCGCAACAGAAAATTTGCTCTTGCATTCACAGCCATTCACAAACAACCGTTTCCACTTCCTTATTATCGTTGAATTGGCATTGTCCATAATGTTGCTTTAGGGGTCCAAAATCTGTTCTCCCACTTGTGTTGTGTTCACTTCTGTCTCTGACGTGCTGAGCCAACTGGTGAGATCATCATCATTTACATCCTTCTGACAATTTTTTAACTCTCTGTATCAGTTTCTGACATGGTGTGCTCACCTTACGTGATTACCCAACACTTCTGTCAGTTGGCATTGAATTTTGATATGGGAAAACATGTTTTGCCCACCAGAAGTGAATCACAATATGATATTGTGTCATCACATTTCCAGTGCTGTTGCCACTGTACAGCAACTTGTCCCCTGAATAATATGACAGACTTTTGCTCCATCTGTTATGTGTTACCCCTATTATAAGTTATGCCTCATATGAAAACAAGACAGGCAGTGTACACACAAACCTAACATTGAGACACAATAACAAAACCACTGTTGCCATGCAAAAGCAATAAGTATTGTATCATCTCAGTTGTGTGTCTATAGCCTCAAGTTATGTGGCATGCGCTATATTAAATGGTCATCTGTGGCCTGTCCGGCTCTACCGTGTTTTTCCACATTATCTCATAAATGGCACGATTTTTTGAAAAGAAATTATTGAACTTAAAATGTGTGTTTTGATTTTCCCTACAACATTTTTTCTTAAACATTTCTCATTCTAAGAAGTATTCAGTGAGATGTTATTATAAATGTATATAGGTCTTCATGTAAAGTACCTGTTATTCTTGTCAGGTTCTAATGAAACTTGAATTTTCTCAAAAGATTTTCAAAAAATACTTAAATATCAAATTTAAAAAAATGTATCCAGTGCGAGCTGAGTTGTTCCATGTGGATGGAGGGACGGACAGACAGACAGACAGACAGACAGACAGACAGACAGACATGACAAAGCTAATAGTCGCTTTTGCAATTTTGTGAATGCACCTAGAAGAGTTGGTGATGACACCCGAACTTGCAGCCTTCTAATTACAAATCTGTCAACTTAAGCTCTAGGCCACGGAGAAGTGTAGGGTGTAATGGACAGAATATAGTGGTCAGGAGTAGAGAACACTTCTCTGTTGATTTTGTTAGCAGTTTTTGAATGTAGTATGGTACATGGCGAAGGTACTAGCTGCTTTTCGTAATTTTGCGAATGTGCTTACAGGAAAGTGATTGGCACATATGTTAGGGACCAGGAAACTTACTTAGTGAAGATGGCTCATAATTTTGTTTCTCCTTGTGTGTAGTGATTGAACTCATACATTTCTGTGTACAGTGCTAGGTTCATATGAGGAGTAAATATGCTGAGAATTGCAGTGAACATGGTTATGGTGTAGAAACTGAATTATGCAGCACCTCCTTCTGTAGTTAGAATAATGAAAAGTGTGTACTGATATTGACTAATTAAAATCTATAATAATAAATATGTGCATAGTTTTGTGTTTAGCTGAAAATGTGAAGGATAGATATGAAGTATGTCTGTGGTTGTGTTTTGTTACAGGAGGACCAAGTGTTTTATACTATGTGGAACAGGAGCCAAATCCACAACTGAAAGGTAATTGCTTCTTAATTTATGTGTATATAAATATTCCTTGGACTGAATGTTTTATTTAGTAAATAGTCAAATACCATCTGACACAACCGTGTATTTTCATGTAAGTTACGTGTTTTGGTCCTTTTGGCTCATCAGAAGAGCCAGGTTATTGCCCAAACAGGCTAAAACATGTGGCCTTCATGAAAATATACAGTGTGTTGGATGGAATGTGACGACTTATTTGTTAAATATCAGAAACACAGCTGGATGTCCTCTACCAAGCTGAAAGTTTGAACTTTGTCGGTTGGTATCTGTATCCTTTGTGCTTTGTGTGGTATTGATATCATGCTTTGAACCTTTTTTGTTGTGTTCTAATCAGTGCTTTGAACTCTTATGTCTGCAGATTTTGAACCATTTGATCTTGAAGCATGGTGGGGGAAGAGGGTGGTGCAGAATATTACACGCACCCAGTCATCATAGTGGGTATGATGAATTGATCTCTTTCACCCTGTTGCGAAGTAAGGACATGGTCAACTGCCTAACATCATGGTGTAAGGACTTCGCTGTATTTTAATAAATCATGCAAAATTTGCATGTTCCTTTGACAGTTAAGAGTGATATCATGTGGAATGATGTATGGGCCCATTTTTCCAGGTGCAATAGGTTTTACTGGATATGAGGGATTTATTACAATTATTGTCTTTGACACGAACAGTTTGAGTAAGCAAATGATCATTAAATTAGTGGTGACGTCAAAACTTAGAGTCAGTTGAAAGGTGAAACAGCATGTTAAATTTTGATCTTCTTCATTTCTTTAGAATGAAGGTCCCACTGTTTCTGTACCTACTTTCCAGTAGTATTTTAAGATATTTTGTTCCATAAGTTAAAACCATGTACGATATTTAAGCTAACCCGGACAGTATTCTATGTAGAGTAGTTATGCTGTATGCTGGAAATGAGAAGAAATGAGAAATACTGAACTGTCAAAAACACATGACACATTCCTTTCTTTTACTTCAGCCAGGTATGATCCATGTTTGATACCTGACATTTCACATATTACATTGTTACAGTATTCTTTTATTCAAGTTTTAATGTAATGTGAAAACATTCGGTTACCTGGAAACAGATGAAATTGTCAGTATTGTGAATTTTTTATATTCTGTAGAATGTTAAATAAGCCAGCAGTCACAAATGGTTGGAGTTTGCAAATATCTTTTTATACTTTTCATGCTTAGGTAATTCTGTGTACATAAAATTGTAACTTACAAGATAATTGAAACAATTCTAGGTACAAAATGAAATATTACTGCTTCTCATTGTACAGTTGCTGCTATTTATAATTTATTGACATTTTATATATGAACAGTGACTTGATCCTGTCTCTGTATGAACACTGTTTCGAATTGGCATTGTACTGTGATGAAATTCTGAAGTAGTGGGCAATTTTCCTGGTCCTAGCTGAAGCCCGTTATAAATACAGCAGACCCTCTTCATTCACAGGTTCATGCCTCATGGTTTTACTTTTTAGCAGAAGAATTAGTATGGCATCTCCTGTTTAACATAGTGTAGGCCCCCGTTGCTCATTCACAGTTGCACTTGTGTAGATGTGTGGAATAATGCGCAAGAGGCTATGTCTGCCCACCTGCCTGACTCAGTAGGCACATAGATATCTTGCGATAATAGAATGCACTTTGAATTTTTAGAGCTAATTGTTGCTGTAGTGTCTGATGTATATCTGGAAAGGGTGGCGAAAAGCCAAAGGATAAACAGAAAGGGAAAGTGAAGCCTTATTTTAGGGAAGGTGAAAGCACTGGATATGTTGGACAAGGGATTGAGGTTGCTGTGGTCAGACACCAATATGATGTGAACAAATCAGCAGTTTTTTTCATCAATAAAAATGGAGACCAGACGAGGGAAAATGTTAAGTCCAGCAGTCCATTAAGTATGAACATTTCTTGTTTAAGTTGTGACCCCTTTCTTAGAAAGATAGAAGGGCATTGTGTATATGGCTGGAAGTGCATCCTTGTGTCAGCTCGTAAAGTTCCAGGAGAAGAATTCCCAGGTTGGGAGGAGGCCGACATCCAACTTGTGCTTGATTATCAGTTATGTGAGGCGGACCTTGAACAGCTGACAGTGCTATCAGTTCTGTAAAGAAAGGTCTGCAGATGGTAGGTGAGTTAATAATATCTTTGAGGTGGCCACTTTGTGGATAGGTGCCTTAAATTTAAGTGCAAGGTGGAGGCTGTCATGGCACCACCCAGGGAGGTGTATGAGGACATGCAGAAGAATGTAAAGCGACTGAAGATGACGTCTTTCTTTATTAAGTCTTCTGTTTCCCACTGTGCTATGCAGTTCATAATGTTCGATCAACTTTAAAACTTGCAGTCGGAATCACCAGTGTTGTTTCAGGGATAAACAGCAACAGAAATGTTTTCATGTTTGTTAATAATTAATTTGTGTGTAGTGTTTCTTGTGGCTTTGGTTTCCGTAACCTCACTTTTATCACAAGGTTTAACTTCACACATTATGGTTTCACTGTTTCCAGGACTTGTCAAGAGCATCCCCTGCAAATGTTGAGGGTTTGCTGCAATATTATTTCCTTCTGCTTAGTTTTTCTTTAGTAAACAAGATACATTTAGTGTAAGAAATTTATGACCTTCCAGAGCCTGTTCTAGACTGAAGTTCTTGCATTGTTTATTGCATATGCCATTGATTGTTTTAGAAATTAATTTGCTGTTGTTGGTTATATAATTTTATTTATTTGTGTAGAAACTTTCTTTAACTATTCATGTAAAGAAATTCTTTTATTATCATTTTATACACTAAGTCTTGTAAGATTATTAGCACTTGCTTGATGTAATTTGCATAACCCCACTTGGTAAAAACCTTGATTTAGTACAAGAAATTCCATTTTCCCAAAGATTTATGAAGTAGGTATTTTACTGTGTAATTTGCAGCATTCAGATAAGGAACTTAACGAGGTATCAGTGTGTGAGTGATTTTTACAATTCTTTTAATGTTAGTGTTTAATACGGCTGCTTGAAGAGCAGGTTTATAACCAAGAGGTGATACTATATTAGTGTGCGTTTCTTTTTATGTATTTGCAAAATGTGAACATACGCAGTAGTGTGCATCTTGTCTGAATGTTATATCCCCAGAAGTACAAAATACATGTTACTGGGGTTCTGCACTGAAAATTGTCAAGTAAATTTGATTGAACATTTTATTGGTACAGTATAACCAGAGTTTCATATGAAGCTGACATCCAGTTTTAAGAATTTTCTGAAGAACAACTCATTCATGCTAAGAAATTGTGACAACTTTTAAGCATGTTATTTGAAATATGTTCTGATGTGCGGATTTAAGTGTGATTGGCTTTGCAGCTATGATTTGTAATATTTAATGAAATGCAATAAATTGATATGAAGGCCAGTGAGGTATGCAGGATAGCAGAAAATGCATTTTAAAAATTATTTTAATTAATTGTAGGAATTTACTGTATCATCACGCCCTTGCTTCTGTCTTTGTGGTCCAGCTGATACATTTTCATGAGTGTAGCTGGACCATTATAAACTACATATTCTTCATTTTTATTAAGTCCATACCATGAATAACACCAACATGGTGGCAGTGTGAACTTTGACCTGAATGGTAAACAATCTGAAAACAGTGTGGAACTTATTTAACCTGAGGTTCATAAGAACCTGCTGGATGACTCCAGTCCACAGCCTCCCAGCCCACTTCTTTAAAATACGCTTTAATATTCTGAAAGGGCGCGCCTGGGGGGGGCCGCTGCCTGGCTTCAGCCCCCCCCAAACCCCCCAAAACCAAAATTTAAAAACGCAGGTTTTGTAGATTTTATGGTATCAGAGAGTTTTACATGATTTCCCCTTCAGCCAAAATCGGCCACAGAAATTGGGTGATCAGTAGTACATTAGGATTTTGAAAAATGAACTAATAAAATTAAAAAAAAAACAAGAAGATAGGACACTTGTGATTGAGTCATCGAGCATGTAGTTATATTTGTATGTATATAAATGCAGTTGCATACAGTGTTATGTTGTACTTACAACATAATTTTTAAAATCAAACATAAGTTATATATGTCCTCGTGGTCATCCCCCCACCCCAACTAAAAATTCTGGGTGCACATTTAATATTCGCCCATCAATGGCCAGGTCTTCCAGCTGGTCACTTTCCTTCGCTTTTTCCCACCAAAACCCTGTTTGCACTTTCTTCTGCACCACATGTGCCACATGCCCTGCCCTTAATACAAAATTGTTTTTGCATATATTGAAGACAGTATCACTGTGTTTTGCGTTTTTGTCCATTATGCCACTTGGTATGTTCGTTGAACAGGTGGAACAATTTAAATGTACATATTCAGTGCTGGTGTGAAGAAAAACAGAACTGGAAAAATGTATATCAGCGTTGATATGGCAGACATGCTGGATATGTGGTGATTTTCCATTTTCAGTGAGTAAGTTGGCTGAAAGCAGTTTAACCCTTGTGATTTGTATCATGAAGCTACATTGTTCAGTGTCATCCAGGGCACAGAGTATTCTGATGGAGGGTTTTCATGGTTTTCATCAGCACTCCAGATAAATGTTGGAGTAGTAACTCATATTGGGCCACAGTTGTTTCTTTCTATGCCCTTTCCAATTCATTCAACACTGTGATGTCTGAGTTAATGACATTGTCATTAAAGAAGCTACAAATATAAAATACAAAACTTATTTTTTTTAAAGAGGTTTCAAACCCTGAAATAGGCGATGAAGTTGGTTAGAGGCAGGCAGGCAGCCAGAATTTTTCCTTGGGGCGGAGGGGGGTGTGGTGGTGGCTGACCTGAGGTTATATATAATTGATGTTTAATTTAAAAAATTATGTTATATGAAGCATGTACAAGTGTGGCATAACACTGCCGGCAACTGCATTTATGTACACACAAATATAACTACATGTTCCATGAGTGAATCACAGTGGCCTGCCTTGTTGTTTTTCCTAATTTTATTATTTTGTTTTTAAAAATTCTCATATACTAGTTATCAGCCGATTTCAGTGGCCAAGTTCAGCTGAAGGGGAAATCACATTTATCATAATATCTACAAAATCTATGTTTATTCAATTTCAGTTTTGGGGGTTTGGGGGGGGGGGGGTTGCAGCCTGGCAGCCCCTCCGCCCCAGGGTGCGCCCTTGGTTATAGGCAAGGCCAGGTTAAGACTGTATGAGGCTCTTGCCAACACTAGAGTTGAGAACCCCAGTGATCTAAAAGAAATATTGGACGAAAACTGACTTTAAAACACTTTTGTTAGAATAATAACATGATAAAATGTTATTGTGGAAGAAGGTAACAGAGGTCAAGAAGGTTATCCTAATAAACAAAAACTTTGTAAATGAGTTGCTTCGAAATCTTGACATGTAAATTTTTCATAAAGTCAAGAGTGCTAGTGGAAACTGCACTGGCTATTTTTCATACATAAGTTGAAGTGTAAGCATTGCCAAATGACTGTTGGCAAAACTGGAGGGTAGCTGTTGGAATGTGAGAATGTGTTCTTCGTTAACGAGTGAAAGTTTATTTTCATTTGCATGCCATTACGTCGAACTGCGTAATACGGTGTGCGTTAAAGATGTGGTGCATTCAAATAAAAATTTAGTGTTACAAGTATGCGCTGCAACTTAATGCCATTTGTATGATAATTGAATGAGTTGTAATCAAAACTTGTTCTCTTCCCGAAGAGATTGCTGTGTTTGTTTTGTGGGTGATATTTTTCCCAGTATTTAGAAGGCACTAAGACTGTGAGGCCCGAAACTCATTCGTATTTTGCCTACACTTAAATCCG
This sequence comes from Coptotermes formosanus, assembly GCA_013340265.1. NCBI lineage: Eukaryota > Metazoa > Arthropoda > Insecta > Blattodea > Rhinotermitidae > Coptotermes > Coptotermes formosanus. Next base: position 502,906 of record BLKM01000379.1, on the reverse strand, counting down.
GTACTGTTTGTCGACGTGACACGGGGGGCAGGAGGGGAAGGTTCCAATCGTGTGGAGCACAGATAAAGAGTCAAGCTAGTTTCGTGGCGGATCAGTGAGTGTTGGCCATGTGTGTGTGTGTGTGTGTGGAAGTGGACGTCAAATGGAGACGACTCTAGTGGTGTTACTAACGCGGCGTTTATTCAGTTTGATACGCTTATTGTGTTTGTGACATAACATTAGTATATGCGTAAAGATAAAGGTGAATTTGACCGTTTGTGTTTATAAACAGGGCGCCATGAAAGCTTGAAAGGGGGTGGAGGCAAAGCCCTGTGGTTATGTTTCGCTTTGCACTTCCGCTGTATTAACCGCCGAGGAAATAGCAGTGATATCGATTCGGGCAATCGACCCACGATCGTCTTGTCCATAATCAGTCTTTTCTGATATTCGGTTCATACGTGTCGAGCAGTAAGTGATATTGTGTAATTGCTCGTTTGATGAGTGGAATAAGACACTTTCTGGAGTTTGTGTGTGTGTGTGTGAATGTTACGATGCTGTCAGTTGGTGCGATTATGTAAGTGTGGAATGTGACTGCCAGCCGATGAAATGTTACTGTTTTGGTGTTCGGGATGGGACTTCAAGAACTGCCTGCTGATTGAAGTAATGTAAGTACAAATTTATGCAGGACTGTAGAATAGTTTAGTGACCGTCTTTGCAATATTACGGGGAGACATGTTGGTTATTTTCCGGAATGGCGGATTCAACAACATCTATTACCAAATAATACACGCTTGGAAGGTGTACAGTATTAACGTATTCACAATAACTTGATGTTTGCCGCGTTTTGCGATAAAAGCGGGAAATATATTCAACTATTCAACTTGACGTGTGTCAACAGCCAACTCGTCGAATAGGTACGTACGCAATATGAACAATATAAAAACTATTCTACTATTATTGCAGCATTAACGAAACGGAGGTAGAAGAAAGAACGACGTAAAATGTAAGGAGTTTGTTCTAAAGACTAGTATAAAACCTGCTGACTTTCAACAGGGGGCACGTAAGTTTTAATACCCGTTGCATTTGCAAATATATTTCTTCCGTACAGAAATTTGTAGAATATAGCGAAGAATTGTTAAAAGTTTTGTGCCAGCTGAAGCAACGAATATTTATTTCCCTGTAAATTTATGTGTGTTTTGTGAAGGAGTTTCTGTACTGTATTATTAATTTTACTAATTGTGTTAATTACTATTAAATTCAAATTTTGCGCCAGGAAGTGAAATATCTATTCCTGTTCTATATGATCCAGTTGTGTGAGCGAGTTTTCGGAATGCTAAAATGATACACGTTTTAAAACTGTCATTGTGGTTAAGCTGTTCAAGGGATTGAAGTAAGAATTCGACTAAAGTACACCGTGATATTTTCCTTGGGATTAATACGTTGCAAGATTTTCGCGGCAAGAGAGCAACAAAGCTCGTAATCGGTGAAACTAACTTCTACGACTTGGTCGTTAAGAAGCAAATGTTATGTAACTTTTAAGGGACTGGAGTCGAACCCGGTTCACTTATAGAAAGTTTAAAAACGGCTGTATACTCTGCGGAACTTCAGAAATCGCCCCCTACACTAAAGTGTATTATGACCTTAGTGTTTTATCATGATATTCAGAAAACGTGTGATTTCCGTGATATTACCTGCAGAATGCAAATCACAGGCTACCCGCAAACCTTCTTTTGAAAACGTATATACTCCGGAGCTCAAGTCAAATATTATAATAATAATAATAATAATAATAATAATAATAAAGAAAATATTAAGGCTCTGTGATCCCGTCAGCACACAAATTAATGTGACATGTTGTTGTTGTTACTGACAACTAAATTATGTTTTCGTCAGGCCGAGTTACCGTAATACATTTCGAAGGAAAGGATAAAGGTACATTATTGAAATTTACGAAAGGAGGATATGGCACGATATGGTATTGCTTTCATGGCCGTACTAAATATTGTCGATGAAACAGGAAATATTGGCGGGAGTTTATGGAATGTGCTGGCACGCGGCATGCTGACTGGCTCGCGGTCTATTCGACAGCGTGTCATTTCGGGTACGGTCCTTATGTGTTCAGCTTCCCGGCTGAAGATGGCAGCTGCATGCTCGTCAGCTATCGTGAGCATTCGAATCCATGTTCTAGTTGAACAAGGTGCCTGTTGGTAGCGCTGGCGTTCCACACCTTCTGTTCTGTAATTCATTGTAATGTGCATGCGGTTTACCTTTAGTATAATGAGAAGATGGAACTTTCCTGTTATCTGACTTTCAGTATCAAGAATGCAATAGATAGCAATGAATAAACAACTTGAAAAAGGTCCTGAATGGCATGAAAACTTATGAATTGCAGTACCGTATCAAAACTTGTAGTGAGAGTGCCGGGTGATTTCCTTTTTTGTCATCTCTGATACATCACATTACATTTTATTTTCTTCGAACGGTTCACGAAAATTTTGTTTAAAATTTCGAATATTATCCACAGACACAGCAGACTGTCAACTACAGTCTTGTGAACATTTACAGTAAAATTTCTACGAATTACATTACGTTGATGGCACACATTGTGCTACGACTGGATGGCAGATGTGTGGGAAGGTCCGGAAGGTATAAAGAATATGAGAACGTAGGCGGCGTGCACAACGAAGAAACTGGTTTCAAGCCTTCGCTTCTATCCTATGCGGAAATAAAGCCTGTATTAGTTAATTTTGAAGTTTTAATGCTCCTATACTTGGCTGTCAGTTGCAAAGTTTCTGAAGGAAAGTGATAATATTGTTTTTGTTTGTATGTGCCATTTTTTTAATTATGGAACTCGTAGGCTTATACCCTTGCAACTTCTCCATTTCCGCGTTTATTTTGGTAATTATATGTTGCAGTGGACTTTTCATGTAGTTGTCTTGTTCTCTACTTTCACACCTCCTGTGTTCAACGCCCCCTATTTTCATTTGCGTGCTGTTGATCTTTCTGTTTCAAAATACTAGGGACCAACATTATCATAAAACCTACCTGCACCGTTAAAATATACTTAAGGGCGCACCCAAGGGGTGGGGGCTATCGGGCTGCAGCCCCCCCCCCCAAACCCCCAAAACTGCAATGTAAAAAGCATAGGTTTTGTAGATATTATGATATCAAAAGTTGTACGTGATTTACCTTTCAGGTGAAATCATCCACTGAAATCGGTTGATGACTAGTGCATTAGAATTATGAAAAATAAATTAATAAAAAAAAACAAAAAGCTAGGACACTGTGATTGAGTTATGGAACATGTAGTTATGTTTTTATGTATATAAGGGCAGGTGGAAACAGTGTTATGTTGTACCTACAACATGATTCTTATAACATAATTTTTAAAATCAGACCAATTATATATATCCTCAGGGTCAACCCCTCCCCCCTCAAGGAAAAATTCTGGGTGCGCGCCTGCACGTACTGCATACAGGAATGGATACAGTGTCAAAACAGCTTTATAAAAAAGAGGGTCTCGTGCAAGTTGCTTGATATGTGTTCCATAGTTCCCCTTATCGAGAGTCTCCGCTTAGAATATTAGATCATACAGGCAGTGTAGAAGGATTTGTGTGGTCACAGGAAGCTATATATATTTTTCATGACGTTACACATCGATAAGGACCGGGGTGACCTTACGAGCACTGTATATAATAGGGGTGTACAAATCACGGATGCCAGGTCGCCCGTGCAACAAAACTTTGTACGGTGGGGCCTAATGTTTATGGGTACTCAGTCTGGAACTTGCTTCGTAGCACCATTTTGACGCCTAGAATTTTGAGGTGGCTCTTAGAATTCTGGAAATGTTTGCACCCCTGGTGTATAATACAGCGAAAGTCAGAAGCATGAAACCTGAAGGTATGGGCCTGCTTTTATAAATGTGTGTTTCGTCTACGCGTTACATGTCTTTGATTTTTGGTAAGTAGCAATGTAGTTTTTTGCATGTCGAGAGCGGATATGAACTTCATGGCAGGGGGTTAACAGGAGGTTGCACAACTCTTTTATAGCGCAGATAAATATATAGGACCTCTGCTGTACTTCTCGTACCTTAGTGAGTTCCTTCAAGTCAGATGTAGCCGAAAATACGTTGTAATGGGAAATGTGTATATTATTATAGATCTGTGTAATTTTATTGATAGATTTTTCTTACAGGTGAATTATTGAGCGAAATATGCCCCAAAAATATATTTGCATAAGAGATGTAAATCATAAAAAGAAGAAACTACATAAAAGTCGGTTTTCATATTTATGTAAAGTGACTTCTCAGAGCGCGGACCTGGATCGATATCGAAACGATTTCCTCTGAATTAGAAGAACGGGGAGGCAGCCAATCTGATAACGGCAGTATCAAAGCTAGATTCTGTGGACTAAACAAAGGTGAAATACACAACATTACGGACATCTTACGTGAATAGAATAGAACTTCACAGAACAGATGTCTCAAGACATAGGCCTGAAGAGTGATTCTCCCCGACTTTTCGTTCCACCCGTTTGAAAGAAGAATTTCTTGTTTACAGTTTCTGTTGTCTAGGAACACAACTAGACGAACGTGAATATTCTTGATGTGCCTTTTTAATGCCAATAAAAACACAACATATCATCATACCATACACCTGTATGACATAAAATTGAAGTTTCAGTTTTAGCTGTCTTCTAAAGCGTATAGTTTATGTAGTCTCATATATATTATGTATATTAGTTTATTTATTACGCTTAATGTGCAGTGGCTTAAATGTGCTGGCATTTTTACTGTCCGTGCATTGCAGTAAATATTGAAACTTTCTGTAAAAGTGTACTTAAACTTGAAGAACGTAATGACAGTGATTACAACCTCAATTTCTTCTTATAAGTTCGAAATTAGTAACCGGGGATTTTGCTTTGCAACGGCAAACGAAGTAGCGTTTGAATTGTCTTCTGAATGCAAGACTGGTACAGAACAGTGCTACAGGGTTGAAGCAAGGATTAACTAAAAGTAAGAAGTTTGAAACAAAATAAATGTGCCAGTTATGCTGGCTGAAACCATAATCCCAGTTTGTACCAGAGTTCATGTAGGCCTTGAAAATATAATACGTCCAGTAGACGTGATAAGGGACATAACTGATTAGAAAAACCGCAGTAATTCCAGACACAATCTTTGCAGTACTTGTACATGTGTCCAGTTGTGGACTTTGTGTCCCCTCTGATATAGGCCGAGCGCTCTTCAGAAGATTGCGGGCCGTCATACTGTAAGAGAAGGCAATCACACACAGAGGAAGTACACAGGGCACTAAGAGTTCAAACAGAACGACTTTTTATGGTAAATTATACAACGTGGGCCATAACATTCCTGACACAAATCCTGTGAGAATGCTGGAGGGAGAGCAAATAATGCAGCTACAATCCACACTCCACAAATTGTAGCCACAGTAGTACGCCACGTCGGTTGTGAAGAGACGCGGACGTGGATGGGATTCACTGTTGCTCTGTACCGCTGGATGCTAAGCACAGCTACAGAGTACGCTGACATACCGATGGACACGCGATCGCAAAATGGAAAGAATGTACGCAGAAAGTAACTGTCTAACCATGTATTGGATATCATGCGCGCGCAACACTGAGAAAAATCTACCGTTATATAAATCAGATTGCTTATAGCCAAGTTAAGGATGTACATACTGGGGGCAGTTCGCATGTCCTTGTTGCATATGATAATGATGAGGAGGATCACATTGCCGTTTGTACCAAATGTAAAGGGAACTGCAAATAATGGTACGTCGTACCGTTCGCGGAAATCATAAATATATTCGTATGAGTCCATGTACTCAGTGGGAGTATAACTGTAGTTTGTGTCTTTGTAGTCTCCATATTAGTATATATTATCCTGCAAGCACTGACCTTTCTCTAACACCCCCCACAACATTCCCTCTACTTCACTCGGTGTGGCACATTCCGGCGCTGTTTCCCCAGACACACTCTGTATGTTATGATCCTGACACCATTGCCACACGTCCTGCAGCTGACAGTCACATTGTAGCGGGTTAGCATACAGATACAGTGCGGACAGTTTTGGCAGTGCTTTCAGTATATTTATATCTACACTGCTCAGATTATTGTAGCTCAGGTCAAGCAGTTCCAGTGCAGTGACGTTTGCAAATGTTTCAACTGACATTGAACTTACATTGCAGCCTGATATATCAAGATGTGACAAAGAATGTGAACTGACGAAATGGCGGTCAGTTGGTATTTGTAGATCAGGATTTTGTGACAAGGTTAAGTATTTGAAAATGGGTAATCCTACAAAAGTATCTGGATGGAGGTACTGTAATTTGTTTCCTTTCAGACGTACAACTTTCAAATTAATTAAACCCAAGAATACATCAACTTCCAAGTTCTCAATTCCGTTTCCCTCTAAGTCAAGGTATTCCAGACGGTTCATCTTCTCAAATGTGCGTGGTGTTATTTCACTTATCTCATTACCAGATATTGACAGATCAGCCAACTTTGTAAGCCCAGTGAATGCTCCAAACTCTGTTGTTTCCAACTCACAGTCAAGTACGAAAAGTAGCTTCAGCTCAGTCAGTCCTCTCGAAATGAAACTGTCCTTCTCCAAAGACGTTATACTGTTGTTATAAAGCACGAGTTCTCGGACGTCTGTAGGAAAGATTAAAGGAAAACTGTTTAGTAATGAATCAGAGCAGTCGACGTGATATCCTCCAGGGTCACACCAGCATCCCTCGGGACACAGTTTGGCCATTCTCGCTGGTAGGATCACCAACCATAACCAGAATATGACAACAGGTGTTGCTACCAGCAGCGACACCAACACCAGAGTCACTCTTGATGGCATGTCGAGCTGCTGTAATCTGCACACAGAGAGGAACTGTAACTGAACGTCACTGTGTTTGTTATGAGGGCATGAGGAAGGATGGTACAAGGAAATTACGGAAGTGATGACTATGACGTGTATCAGCAAGCGACCGCGACGGATGTGCGGTTTGCTCACCCGTTATGTGTATGTAGGTTATGGGTTTGTCATTGCCTTCAAATATCGCTGTTTTTAAAAACATTATCAAATTTTAGAGCATATGTCTTGTTTCATTTGAAGTTTTTTCTTGTGGTTTTCTTGTTTTTAGCGGTGTTGAATCAAGTACATGATATATGTATGTTCGTGTACTGTAATTCAGTGTGTCTCCATCCATTGCTTTGTGTTTCTCAGACGCGGAGGATGATGTTTAGATGATATAAGTACAGGAGTTGACTGTTTTAGGAAGTAAACGTGGTACCCGTAAGTACTTCCACATGAGGGCGTGAAATGATCGCTCAAGAGCAACGCTTTTGTTTTCAGTTCTTTTAGTGAACTTTTTATTTCTGAAAATTGCTACTTGTGTCTTTGTCTCTCCTTTATCAAATCTCAGTGGTGTGGCCCACAGAATAGGGCTGAAAAAACGTGCCCCTCGAAGTTGGTTAGTCGGGGTGGTGTTAGAAATCCCATCTGTTTTTAATACGAGTGTGTTTGATGATTTGTTTCGTGTAGCAATAATTGAACATCATTGGCGTATGTTTAGAGTTATTGATTATGACTTCTCTTTCGATGGAA
>BLKM01000379.1:439907-488686 GCA_013340265.1 Coptotermes formosanus | reverse complement strand
TCAAAACACAGGCCTGAAGTGTGATTTATCATGGCTTTCCCTTCTTTGCGATATAAAGAACAGTTTCTTGGTTGCAGGTTCTCTTATCTGGGAATACAACTGCAAGAACGTGAATATTCATGATGTGCCATTTTAATACCAATCAAAACACAACGTGTGATCATACCATACACTTACGTGGCATAAAATTGAGATTTAAGTTTTATCTGTCTTTTAATGCATATATGTTACACAGTCTTTATATACATATATATATATATACACATAAAATCGAACCCGCTTATAACGACATCGGTTTGTGCGACACCTCGTCTATGGCGTCAGATATTCTGTGGTATCAATTAAGTCCTCGCTTTTAACCGTAACTTTACACTACTCGGTTAGAACGATACTTGTTTATAACGGCACAAAATATTCAGTTCCTTTCATGAAGTTATAAAGGAGTTCGACTGTATATGTAATGCTTTACACATAAAGTGCAGTGACTTAAATGTTCAGGAATTTTTACTGTCCTTGCAATACAATACATGTTGAAAATTCGTGTAAAACATATATTTAAAATCAGGGCTGTGTAGTCGGAGCCGAAAGGAATTTTGGGTGGAGTCGGAGTCGGTAAAAATGTACCGACTCCGACTCCGACCTTAGTCTAAAATCTTAACTAGGTACTCCAACTCCAGAGCCCTGATAGCTACAGTAACCATTAGATTTATACTTAAATATAGGTTATAAGTCTAAAAGTAACCTGATGACTCATGTGGTGGTGATGAAATGACTTATAGGTTTACCATTATTAATGCATATGGAGCTTTTATGAGGGATTTGGAGTCGGAGTTTTACAAATCGAGGAGTCGGAGTCAGAAATTTTAAAAATCGAGGAGTCGGTGTCGGAGCTTTTGTGTACCGACTCCACAGCCCTGCTTAAAATTGAAAGAAATAGGGACAATGATTGTAAGTTCAGTTTCTTCTTGTAAGTTGGAAATTAGTAACCAGAGACTTTGCTTTGAGACGGCAAATGAAGTAGCGTTTGAATTGCATTCTGAATGCCAGACTGGTACAGAACAGTGCTACAGGGTTGAGACAAGGACTGATTAAAAGCAAGCATGTTGAAACAAGATATATGTACCAGTTATGTTGGTTGATACCATACTTCCCGTCTGTATCAGAATTCAGGTACGCTTTGAAAATACTATATGTCCAGAAGGCGTGATAAGGCACAAAGCCGATTAGAAAAACAACAGTAAGTCCCAACACAATCTTTGCAGTATTTTTACGTGTGTTTAGTCGAGGATTTTGTGTCTCCTCAGATATAGGCCGAACGCTCTTCAGAAGATGGCGGGCCGTCATAATGTAAGAGAAGGCAATCACACACAGAGGAAGTACACAGGACACTAAGAGTTCAAACAGAACGACGTTTTTATAGTAAGTTAAACAATGTGTGCCACCACATTGCTGACATAAATCCTTTGAGAGGGGTGAAGGAATTGCGAATAACGCAGCCACAATCCACACTCCGCAAACTGTAGCCACAGTAGCACGCCATGTTGGTTGTGAAGAGACGCGGACGTGGAGGGGATTCACTGTTACTCTGTACCGCTGGATGCTAAGCACAGCTACAGAGTACGCTGACAGACCGACTGACAGACGACCGCAAAATGGAAAGAACTTACACGCAAAGTCACCGTATTGCCACGTGTCTGATGATCTATGTGCGCAAGTATAAAAAAAATCTGCAATTAAATAAATCATATCGCTTACAGCCAAGTTAAGGATGTACATATTGGGGACAGTTCGCATGTCCTTGTTGCATGTGATAATGATGAGGAGGATCACATTGCCGGTTGTACCGAATATAAAGAAGGCTCCATATAGTAGTACTTCGTATTGTTCTAAGAAATTAATAAGATATTCGTAAAAGTCCGTGTCCTCAGTGGCAGTGTAACTGTAGTTTGTGTTTTTGTAGTCTCCATAATAGTGTATACTATCCTGTAAACACTGACCTTTCTCTAACACTCCCCACCACATTGCGCATACTTCCCACGGTGTGTCACATTCCGGCGCTGTTTCCCCAGACGCTGTCTGTATGCTATGCTCCTGACACCATCGCCACACTTCCTGCAGCTGACAATCACACTGTAGCGGGTTACCATACAGATACAGTGCGGACAGTTTTGGCAATGCTTTCAGTATATTTATATCTACACTGCTCAGATTATTGTAGCTCAGGTCAAGCAGTTCCAGTGCAGTGACGTTTGCAAATGTTTCAACTGACACTGAACTTACATTGCAGCCCCATATATCAAGACGTGACAAAGAATGTGAATTGATGAAATGACGGTCAGTTGGTATGTGAAGATCAGGATTTAATGCTAAGTCTAAGTATTCGAGATTGGGTAATCCCACAAACAGGCCTGGATTGAGGTACTGTAATTTGTTTTCCTTCAGGATTATGGACTTCAGATTAATCAACCCCGAAAATACACCAACTTCCAAGTGCTCAATTCTGTTGTCCTGTAAATCAAGATATTCCAGACGACTCATTTCCTGAAAAGTGCCTGGTATTATTTCACTTATCCCATTACTCCATATTGTCAGATGAGTCAACTTTGTAAGCCCGTTGAATGCTCCCAGCTGTATTGTTCTGAGCTCACACCTGCCTGCCGTAAGTTCCTCCAGCTCAGTCAGTCCTCTCGAAGGGAAACTGTCGTTCTCGAAAGACGTTATACTGTTGTTATAAAGCACGAGTTCTCGGACGTTTGTAGGAAAGATGAAAGGAATACTGTTTAATGATGCATCTAAGCAGTCGACGTAGTATCCCCCTGGGTCACACCAGCATCCCTCAGGACACAGTATAGCCACTATTGCAGGCACTATCACCAACCATAACCAGAATATGACAACAGGTGTTGCTACCAGCAGCGACACCAACACCACAGTCCGTCTTGATGACATGTCGAACTGCTGTAACCTGCACACAGAGAGGAACTGCAACTGAACCTTACTGTGTTTGTTATGAGGCCGGGATGAAGGATAGTAGAAGGAAATTATAGAAGTGATGATTGTGACGTGTATCAGCAAGCGACCGCAACGGATGTGCAGTTTGCTTTCCCGTTATGTGTATGTAGGTTATGTGTTTGTCATTGCCTTCAAATATCGCTATTTTTAACAACATTATCAAATTTTACAGCCCATGTCTTTTTTAATTTCTAGTATCTTCTTGTGTTTGCCCTGTTTTTCGCGCTGTGGAATCAAATACATGATACATGTACGTCTGTGTACTGTAATTCACTGTGTCTCCGTCCATTGTGTCGTGTTTCTTAGATGCTGAGGAAGATGTTTAGGTGGTATCACTACAATAGTCGCTTGTTTAGGAAGGAAACATGGTACACGCATTTGCTTTTGTTTGAGGGCATTAAATACCGCTGAAGGGCATTGTGTTTCTTTTTCAGCTGTATTCAGTGAACTGTTTTCTTACTGAAAATTGCTACTTGTGTCTTCGTATCTCCTTTATCAAAGTTCAGTGGTGTGGCCCTCAGAGTAGGGCTTTGAAAGACGCGCCCCTCGACGTTGGTTAGTCGGGGCGGTGTCAGAAATGCCATATACTTTTAAAGACGAGTGTTTTTGATGATTTAGTCCCTGTAGGATTTTTGCACTTCATTTGTATATATTTACAGGTATTGGTTGTGACTTTACTTTCGAGGGTAATATCTTATGATGACATTAATTCCGTGTTGCCATAAAGTATATTTAGACATTCTAACAAGAAATTTATAGACCTCATTTATGCTGAGCGACGAGTCGGATGGTGTGTCAGTGTCAGTCTGTGGAAAGCCAGCTACTGCCTACCAAACCCAGAATCTGGCAATGCTGAGAACTACCGGGCGAAACTACTTCAGGCATTTTGTAGTCTCCCTGAGACAACCTGAGCCTCTGATGTCACAGAATTCGCAACTTCTTCAACATTTTTTTTTTCCGGGCTAACCGCCTGGAAACATTCTGTCGTTCCTTAACCGAAGAGGATCGGACGTTAACGAACTGTAGTTAATGATATAAAGTAATCGCATGTTGAAGCAGGTGTCGGAAATGCCTCTGTGCGACACTCAGGTGTGCTTTCTTTTGTTGAAATTTCGGATACAGCACGCCGGATAAATTTTAGTGTCTTCATCCTTGTGTGCGTTGCGGTTCAGGTGCTTTGTTTCAAACACCGTCACAGGTATAGCCTACGTGTAATGTGCGGCTGTTCTGTGCTACCGAAAAAGAAACTTGAACTAGTGATTTCCTTTTTTTAAGCTTGACAGATTCCGTTTCTAGCTGCAGATTCTCAGAAAACCCATTATTTTCGCCTTATATCCCTCGAGGTGCAGTGTGATGTCTGCGAATGTGCACGATACGAACCTCAGAAGTGCTGGACGGACAGCTTCAGGGAATAATAATAATAATAATAATAATAATAATAATAATAATAATAAAATTACAAAAATGGTGGAGTATGTAGAAATGAAGGAAGACTCACTAATACAGGTTGTAAGAACACACCAACACAACACGGACTCAGCAGTGTTAGAGACAGCTAGATGCCTCAAGACAGAAGTACAGACAGAAACAAGAAAATTGAAAGACAGCATAGTGGGAAAAACAAAAGGAAGATGGCATGGGAAGAGGATGCATGGACAATTGCCACGTAATTTAGATGCAAAGCTGGTGGATATTGAACAGTCATATCACTGGCTAAAATCTGGCGACATCAAGGGAGAAACAGAAAGTGCAATAGTGGCAGCTCAAGACCAAGCAATTAGTACAAACTATTTTAAGAATAAAATTTTGAAGGAAGAAATTGAGAGTAAATGCCGGTTGTGTAAACAACATGAAGAAACTATTGACCACTTAACCTCAGGATGCCCCATTTTGGCAAAGAACGAATATTTAATGAGACATGATAAAGTCTGTTTACATTTACACTACTAAATATGTAAAGCCTTGGGCATTGAAACCACAGACAAATGGTATACACACATGCCCAACCCTGTGTGTGAAGAGGGAGATGTCACAGTGTTATGGAATCAAGCAGTACACACAGACAGAGAAGTTACAGCAAATAGGCCAGATATAATAATTAAAAACAAAAAAGAGAAAACATGCACACTGATAGATATGACAATACCAGCAGACAAAAACGTTGTGCAAAAGGAAGCGGAAAAGAGGTTAAAATACAAGAGTTTATGTATAGAGATACAACGAATGTGGAACCTGAAGTGTACAATTGTACCAGTAATAATTGGAGCCACTGGAATAGTAACGAGAAGCTTAAAGAAAAATTTGGAAGCTATACCAGGAAAACATTCGATAGATTCACTACAAAAGACAGCTATACTTGGAACATCACACATAATACGGAAAGTTCTGCAGTGTGAAGCTTGAAGCCTGAGCGGTGGGGATCACTGCTGGTTCAAGAGACGTACCGGGAAGGAAAGGCCTGTGACAAGAGACACACACATAATAATAATAATAAAAACACCAGTTGTACGGCCGAAGAATCGGGGTTCAATTCCTTTGCAGGGACAGATTTTTTTCTTGTCCAGTTGCTCCATCCGGTGCTAAAGGCCCACCCAACCACCTCTTCAGTGGCTACTGGGGGCCCCTTCTCTGGCAGTAAAGCGGCCGGAGCGAGATTTTTACCTCTCATTTCCATCGGATGTTGAGGTTACGAATAAAAGGCGGTATACCTCCACTTGAGCGAATGACTCCATGGTATGCACAGGGACAAGTGTGTCTTTACACTGTGTCTAATAGAAGCACCATTACTACAAACTGCCAAACATAAGACATCCCGTTGTGTTGTATATATTACAAGATAGGTATCTTTTACCATCAACAGAGCTGTGTTACATAGATGAGTTACATGCCTACATATTTCGAATGCTAAGTGGTCATCCTCAGGCCATTAAAATGTATAAAATTAAAATTACAATTGCAACTTCAGTGATGGGAGGTAGGATTGAGATCCTAATCTTTGGTGTTACAATGTACATGTTAATATAATATGTTGAAACTAATAAAATATATTAAAATTAATGTGATAATAAATAGTTTCGGCGTTTGAGGGAGTGCGGTCTATTAAATGGCCAAAACATGAGGCCGTGTGTGTCATCTATATAACACAATAAATAGTTATGTTGATGGTGATTGATATCTACCTTGTAAACGTAACACAATCTGTCCACATCGGAGTAATGATTTATTAATAACTGTAATATTAACATGCTTTTAACGACGTTCTGTCGTTAATAGGAAGTGTCATAAAAAAGATATGGTACTCGCACTTTACGATATAGAAATGCTACAGTACCATTAAAGCAAATAAGGAAAGGAGTCATGTTATGAAGGGTGTCCTTTCTAAAGAACGGCGTATCCGTAGTTTCAGTAAGAAACAGTTTCTGTCTAGTCTACGAGTGAGAACCCGTTTTTATGTAGAATTGTAGAACAGAGACCAATATAAAGTTTCCGCTTTTATGTAGCCTAAGACTGACAGCCAGTTTATGCATAGTCTGCCATTGAGAACCATTTTATGTCTAGTCTATGAGTGAAAAGCAGTTTCTGTGCAGTCTAAAATGAGAACCATTTTGTGTGTGGTGAACCAATGAGAAATGTTTTATGTATAGTGTACGAGTGAGAACTGGTTTTTGTATAGTCTAATAATGAGAGCAGTTTTCTGTATAGTGTAATAATGAGAACCAGGTTCTGTATAGGCAACCAGTGGGAAACAATTTCTGTAGAGTCTACCAATGAGAACCAGTTTCTGTATAGTCTACCAACGAAAACCAATGTCTGTATAATCTAGCAACGGGAAGCAATTTCTTGCCGCTACCACCAGAGAAGTTCGCCCGCCATCCATGTTTATTGATTGCTATAGGAAATTAAAAATTATGTAATTTAGATGCCCTACAATTGCGTAATGTTCATACAGAATTTAGTGAAAAGCGGGCAGTTGATCTGAAGTTAGAACTGAGAGATTCAGCTTCTATTCTTAAAGAAGGGAAGTAGTCCGCATGAAAAGCACTCCCAGAAGAATGTGATTGTTAACTGAGAATGCAGGGCACAAGTTTAGTGTGAAGAAATTATTTGAAACGGCTGTTGTCTTTGAGGCAGAATGTGTCCTGTTTCAAATATTGCAACTGTAAGGTGCACATTTTTAATTTGGGCCATACAGTAAAAATATAGAAAATTATTTTATTTGTGATGGACAATATAAATAAAAATGATATCACTTGCTTTAGAAATGACAACAGGTAGTTTTCCTCAAAAGTCTCAGGTTGAATCAGAAACTTTCTGCCAATTAATACTTGCATCGGAGCCAAGCGGTTAGCTAAGGCTAGGCGCGCACTGGTAACTAAACTGTTGCGGCGATGGAAAAGGTGCCGGTGGTGGCACAGTTAACGCGCGCTCACTGCAACTGAACAGTTGCTTGTATGTGCAACTTTTTTCTTTCAGTACGTAATGGACCTCGCAGAGACAGCATGTGTATGTGCTCTTCTCCTTAGAATAAGGAAAGTTCAACGTAAAAAGCGACACTGGGTACATTCAATGGTCAGTAAAGGACTTTCAAACGGGCAGTTTTATAAATTGTATGAGGACTTAAAAAACTGTGGAGGAAAATTTTTCAGCTACTTCAGGATGAGTATAGAACGTTTTGATACACTGCTAGCGCTCCGGTATTAACTTTTCCACATCCTCGAAGACAGACATAGCAGCGTGACAAAATACGCAAGGGTTGTGCACTTTACAGCAGACAGCACGCAACTGTTTTGTTGCCAGTGCGCGCGGACAGGCTGAAACATGTGCGTCCTATTGTTATGGGCAAGAGTTCCGTTGCCTCGAGAATGGGTCAGGTTGTAAATTTTAAGTTGCCGCAACAGAAAAGTTGCCTGTGCGCGCGCTCTCTTATAAAGCGATGTTCTCCATCCAGGCAACTAAATAGTTGAGCAACAAAAGTTGCCATTGCGCGCGGGGTCTAATGGTTCACGAATGAAGCACTTTGATATAGACTCTGAATCCCATAGTATTTATCTGGCGTATTTCTGTGTAGAACAGTTCTATCTTCTTTCGAGATTCGAGAGGAATTTGGTTGCTTGGAATGCATTGCGCCTTGGAACACAAAGGATGTAAACTATTATTATTCCTGCAGAAGGAAGGTCTACATTACTTCTTAAGAATAACTTCAGATTTCTGCAGATTGCCACTTTCCTGGTACGCAATTGTTCCTTTTGTAATTGCAGTGCGTGCCACACATTTCTTTCTTACAGTTACACTGCTGTTCTCGGTAACAGTCCGTAGACCATTAGAAGAACTTATATTCTGTGTGACAGAACTGATTAAAACACGACACAGTGGAGGTAAATGCATTATTCCGTGTTTCAGACAGCTGAATTAAGGATTTTGACATGTTCTCTTTATCAAATTTAAATTAGGCGTCATGAATATTCATTGGACAGCTTGTAAAATTTTTATAGTGTTCATCCTTTCATTTATGAATATCTGGAAAACGAACTTCCGTAGGTAAAGGAAAAATGTTGCCTGTGCTTTATGTTCCTTAATAAGAAATGAATAGGGAATTGTAACTGTATGTGCCGTCCGTCTTAACCCATGGCGTTAAGCGAAGGTAACTGTACCATCTGCCAAGTCTACTCTCTTTAGAGGTCTTTATCAACTCGTGAACTGTGGACTGGGGTGGATGACACTCCCCCCCTCACCTTCATCCGCCAATCCACATCGCACTGTAGCGACGTGGAGTAGGGGGTGAGGGGGCTTCGGTGTTAGTCACGCCCGCCCACAGCTGGGCGATAGATGAGCGACTTCTGCCTGTTGAAAATAAAGTCGAAATGGTCATCGCCTGAATAGAGACTTTGCGTATTATGCACCAAAATAATCGAGAGTTTCACGGCTAATAAAGAGGTGGAGCATGTTACCTGACTGGTGTTCGCATTCCCTTGCAGATACATTTGCAGGTCGGTTATTGTACAGCTGTTTACAGTGCCAGGAGTTAGATACCTTTTGCATTTTGTTAAATACTCGGGACTTTAAAAATGTTTCAAATAAAAGTGGCGATTCCTAGCAAGTTCCGTGCCTTGTATTACGTATATACGTGTATAATACCTTCTTGTGTGAAGTACGTTGGTATTTCAAAGCAAATATTTGCGGTTACAAACATCGTAATCGAATTTTACGTAACTCATTTCCGTGCATATATTTATATATTAGTAGAATTAACCAACAAATGCACAATGTTTTTGTTTCATATTTATTTTCACTTTTTCCCCGATATGTTTCGGCATCTACATGCCTTTCTCAAGGGGGTCCATTCTAATTACATAAAAGTTTATCGTGCATTGGCAAGTGACTCTTAAAAAACCTCTAAAATCTTAAAAGTTAAAGTTTAGAATTCTTCTGCTATAAAATACGGGATATGTGAATATTATATATTTTATAAACGAAGAATTTTAGCCTTTATTTTCTAAGATTTTAGACATTTTTTAAGAGTCACGTGTCAGTGCACGGTAAAGTTTTATGTAATTAGAATGGACGTCTTTGAGAATGGAATGTAGATGCCAAAACATGTCGGGGAGAAGTGAAAATAAATATAAAACAAAAACATTTTGCATTTGTTGGTTAATTCTACTAATCGTAATCAAATGTGGTGCATAAAATCTGTTAAGATAGGATTTTGTATGGAAGTTCTTTATTTTTGCCTATAGAATCAAATTCGTCAAGTATGTCTGACCTCAGAAACCTGAAAAGGACTGGGAAGACTTTTGTAGGAACTGAAAATTTTTAACTTGAGTAACAGTGTTCATTAGACGGTGCTGCCATCTAGACGAGAGCTGTAGGATGTTTTGAGCAAAGGACATTGCAATAGCGACTTAAGCATACCTTCCACTGCTGTACAGTGCTGCCGCCATCTGCTGTAATTTGTAATTGCCTTAGTAGACAAATAATGACAACAGCATGCCCTAACATTTTATATAAAAATATAAATTTTTTTTACAATTAGCAGACCCCAGAATTCGGCAAGTTCTATGTAGTTTTCATCTGCCTTTGTCCGAAGTCAGATCTGTAAAATTATATATATCAGACACGTTTTAGGTTGTGGAGAATATGGTAAAGCACACCCATTACAGGCCTGGACAGGCCCTTAGGGTTCCAGGAGGTTCAGGCTCCCAGAATTTCTAGACAATCGGCACATGAAGGTGGTAAGGTTGTCAGCCCTACGCACCGGTCGCCTTTATCCTCCAGCAAATATTCCTGGTACTCATTTCTGTTAGAGGCTGAGTCGACCCCAGGGCCATAGTGCGGCCGGAAGTATTATGTCAAAAGTTCCAATGACACCATCGGGAATTGAACCCACAACCTCCAGGGTTGTAGATAATGTTGAATGTAATATGGGTATAACTGTGTGTTTTGAAGCTTTAAGGCGGCGTCGCCTTGTGTGAAGCAGTTGACTTAACGGCGTAGGAATCTAGAGTCAGGTCCTGTAATTGAATATTCGAAGTTTGACCTCAGGAGGGATTCATCGATCACAATAAACGTTTCTTGGCACTCAGTTATTTGACAGACCCATCCATCATCCCCGATAGGCCAGAATTACACACCGATGGACATTTTGCTTATTTAACATCGCCGTCAGTACAGAAGGTTAACGTATCGTTACGTAATCGCTGTAAATGATGTGCTATTATGTAGCGTCGACCCGTAGTGCCTCTATCAAGGTGACGTATTCAAACTGCTAGTAATTCGATTTCATTTTTAATATTATTAAAATGTTTTTGACGGAATAATTAAATGATTGGAGCACGGCTCTTGTTGGAAATATCATTGTCAGTATCAACACAGTCAATTTATTACACCAACAAAATGCATTCTGTTATTCACATATAAGTGTTATTCTTAAAGCCCCGACATGTTTTGGCGCTAGTACACCGTCGTCAGGGAGTACAGGTTGCCAAATCTAAAACCAACCGTCATTAACGAGCCACTATTTGTGTAATTCCACGGCTGCTCTTAGATTTGGCAACCTGTGCTGCCTGAGGATGGTACACTAAAAACATGTCGGAGCTATGTGTATGACACTTATGTGTGAATGGTAGAGTGCATTTGGTTGGTGTTGTAAATTGACTGTGTTGCTAAAGACAATGCACGGAGTGACCAGTTTTCAAATTATTGTCAGTAATTCGTCTGTTATGGGAGAGTTACCTGCATTACCGTGCTCACAACAGCCAATTTATAGAACATATCCTGAACCAGATAAATCCGCTATACACTTTAAGCCCAGTCTTAATATTATTAGCCCATCTGACCGTACGTTTTCCCAAATGGTATTTTCCGTTAGGACCTTCCGTCTGAATTGTTGTATGCACTTCTGCACGTCTCTGTGTTTGCTACATGGCTTGCCCATCGAAACATATCACTCCATTACCTCAATAATAGACCTATATGTTTAAAAGTAAATGCCATGGAGTTCCTCATTATGACATTTTGTGTCTCTGTTTGTCTCCCCACTCAGGTGAAAACATCTTTCTCACCTGTGTTTTCGGAATATTCCCACCATATTTGACTAGGAATGGAGTGGGTATTTTGAACTGTTGAAGAAAAATTAATGACAATTATGTGTCTAGAAAGTCAGTTCGTACCTCGCAGGGAATAAACTCCTTCACTAAAATAACTAATGGGTTAATGACATTAAGGGAAAAAATTGACGCTGAATAAGATAAATACTATGCAAAAAATTGAAAGCCTTTTTGAGGAAAACACAGTTTTTAAATGGTTTAGAAAGTGGTGCGTAGAGCTGCCACTGATATTAGGAGCTTTGAATGGTTTCAAATTTGCCGATTCTGGCAATGCGAAGTTAAGTCGAAGCTTTTTGATGTGGGATAAAAGATGAAAATTGCTTATAGAGTAAAGCTTCGGTTTTTCTTATTTTATTTGCCTTTGTAGCTGCGTTGATTTAGTACTGAGGCATATCGCTCATGCAACAGCTACATGCCGTAACCCACACAATTCGTTAAACTGAAATTCCCGCATTACTAGACAGCTGGGTTAAAACACACTGTCTGTCAAAATGTTTTGTCCACAAAAACAAATTGCTTGTCCATATATTTCCGTAAAATCATAACATGCTTAAGTTTTGATCTATTAATGATCTGTCAAGTTGTGTTTGTCTCCTGTTAAATTGTGTGTCGTTGGGTTACAACAAATTACTGTTTCATGGGCAATTTTTCTTAAGATTTCTGTCTGTGAATATTTCTCAGTAATTCTACCTCATTTTGTACGTTGCATTCTGCCCTGTTTTCGATTCTCATGGGTTTTCTGTATAACCGAATAACTACAACGAATGGGTTTACATCGTATACAATTTTAAATGTGAAAATACTTTAATATTTATGACGTCGGTGCCTCGATGTTCTGTGTAATATGCTTGGCAGTATAAAGCAGGGCTGGCATTTATATTTCGTTATATTTCATTTGTCAGAGTGTTATTCACGACCCTCTACATATGTATACACACAAAAGCTTCGTTAGGTTGTAGATAAATGGAAGAGGTCAGTGCTCCACTCTTATTGATTGCGGGCGGAGTTCGCGTCTTTTCACTTGCAAATCTAAATACATCGTCAGCTTACAGGATTGAGGGTTGTTTGGTGATGGTTTACGGGTTTACTGCACGTCCTGATAGAAAGAAACCGATGTTGGAGGAGTGTGAAACAGAAACGAGAGTACGAAGGAAATGGCAGAGAGGTATAACTGATACAAGATGTAGCCGTGCTGGTGCGACAACTTCTCCGACACTGCTGTTATGCTTGTAGTCTAGTCACGGTCTGTAGGCATTCTCGTAACTTCGACCGTTGCATTGAGCGCCAGGTATTTGCACGGTAAATTGGTTCCGTGTTTTTGTTGGGAAAGGTTTGTAGTCTTTAAGATGATTTTTTTTACAACTTCTGTAAATGTGTTGACTACCTTTAAGTCCGTGTTGTGGGTGTCCGCCGGGCGGCTGCCCTTTGCTGCCACGTGCGTTGTTACGAATTTTGCCCTTTCTTTGTTTTAAACAGTAAATTAATAACAGTTTTCTTTAGATGTTTGTCTTATAGATTTTATGGCTAGAAAATGTTTATAATTTTTAAGTCTGTGCAGGGAATTTTTTTTGAGAGCTGCTGGTAGAAAATGCGGTTCATTTGTATGTTGTAGCAAAGTGGCCATGGAACCATTCCTTTTATTGCTGTTGGAGGTACGCTGTTTGTTACGTGAAGCGGGGACATCTGAATGATGTTTGTGGTAGTAGTTACGTACTTCCACATTGAGAGGAGACCTAATTAAACTGGTGTAAGCATTGCTGACAAGGCCGTTTACATACATGTTCATGGCAGGTATGAGTAAAATTATAAGCAAAGGAATGTCGAAATATTTCATTGATATTTGTGCAGAAGAACATTAAAGAGTTGAACACATTACCTCTCACTTAACATCACCTTAGATCAAGAAGGTGGCCGTGGCGAAGTTGGCTGAGGCACTGCACTACAAGCCGCCAGCTCGTGGGTTCGATTCCGGATGGTGTCATTGGAATTTTTCATTGACATAATCCTTCCGGCCCCACTATGGCCTTGGGGTCCAGCCTCTGAGAGAAATGAATATCAGGAATATTTTCTGGTGGTACAGACCGCCAGTGCGTAGGGCTGACGACCTTACCACCTTCATGTGCTGATTTTCTGGAAATCTGGGAACCTCAACCTCCTGAAACCGTAGGGGCCAGTCCAGGCCTGTACAGGTATTGCTTTTCCTCTTTTACCTATACCTTCATTAAACATGAGGTCATGGTGTAGGACCTGTTGAAGTCTGATTCCTGTGTCAGTATGTTTGTTAATTTAGTAAATATTTCGAATTGCATGATTGCGTAAGTAGTACATGACTTGTATTGTACCGCCTTTTGTGTACATACCAACGCCAAGCCAAGAAATGAACCTAAACATGTAAAAGTTCTACCAAAATTATGGAAGTATTTAATCCTGTACACGATGCAGTACCCAGAAGACAGCGCAGTAGACCTTTACCGACGTGAACATCTCAAACGTAACCATCCGTATTTTGTTACGGAGTACGAAGATGGGAAATGGCGTCTTAAAACAATAAAATAAAAACGTTGGTAAAAGAAGTAGCTCCTTCTGTTGTGGTGAATGACGTAACTTAGTGAACAGTAACAATGGTGACGCTACTGAGTGCCCGGATGCAGATAGTGTAGCACTGTGTTTCACTTGTCTTCGTTGTTTTCCACTTTTATCTCTCAGGCCCCGGCCCCCCCCCTCCACCGCCACTGGCAATATACTTTGAGACACGTTCATAAGGTTCCTGTAAGTTTACTTTTCAGGAACTATGAGCTGTAAGTTCATTATAATCGCAGCGGATTTTGCAACTTATCTGACATGCTGTGAGCTACGTTTCCACGAAAGCCAATATATTTCCCATGTGAAAATGTAGTTTGTTTTATGTTAACCTATTTTCCTATCACAAAAGGAAGAATAAGTGGGGCTTATCCTGTTACCATATCGACGGTGATCAGTTTTAACGTTCGAAACGATGGGCACAGCTAAATTTGCTTCGTGCAATTAGGCATAAATTAATAGATTGTAGTTTTGGAGTCTTGCTGGTTAAGGCAACAGCAACGGACGACTTTCGAAATGTCAGGAGGGACAGTTGTGATTTCGAAAGTGCGAGTTTTGAGTTTTTCACCTCGATTTGATCGAGGAGTCTCGTCTTCTGGCACATGACTCCGTTGCTGGCTGAGTGGTTCCCCGACGTTTCGAATGAAATATTCGCCTTCACATTTAAGGCTTTAGATAGAGTTCTTCATGTATCTTGATACGTCGAAGTTGAAGATGAGACGTTTCTCCGAAACATCGGGCGAGACATGTGGAGTAGAGCAGCTTCACATCCCAGAAGATGGGGTCATGCGTGTTCAACCTGCTGGCCAGCCTGCGTAACTGCTGAAGACAGGAAACCGTCTCTTCGTTAACCCTTTAAAGACGAAGCGTATCTGTTTTATATAAGGACTCAGTGCGTACCGCGCTGTAAACACTCTCCACTTCGGTTATAAAAACCAGTCTCTTAATGTTTTATAAGGCAAAAGTTGCTGTTTGTTCTGAGATCCGTACAAAACACATAAACGCAATGTGGGCACCACGCAGAATTTTTTAATGTTAAACCTGGTTGTACGTAAAGTTACCGCTAGGCTTTAAAAGGTTAATCGGATTAGAGCCCATTAAAGAGCCGCAGAATGCTGTACTCCAATTCCCACACAATATTTCACCATTTAGCTGTACATTTCTAACGTAGGGTCGGTACAGCGTTTTGTTTTCATTGCTCTTGCGTCCCGTTTAATTTATCCTCTTCCTTTGCTCACCCCATTCTTTGGTCCAGGTACCACTCTGATCTGTCCTGACGATTTCGCTTTATTCTGTCGGATCGTACCCCTTAAATCTGTCTTTCATATTGCTTTCAAATTTTGCCGTAGAGTATTTCTGTTAGATTGACAATTTTCTTTGTAACTAGGCTGGTATTTGTGTAGCCCCATATATCATGTATTAAGACCTTTTTTTCCAATGGCGCAACAGTCCCCAGTGGGCCAGGGCCTCTTTACTATCGAGGTTTCACGATCACACTGAGACACACACCACACGAGGTAGGACTCCTCTAGACGAGTGATCATCCCGACGCAGAGACATGTGTCTGACAACACTCATAAGAGACAGACATTTATGCCCCCGGTGGGATTCGAACCCACAATCCCACCAAGCGATCTGCCGCAGACCCACGACTTAGACCGCGCGGCTACTGGGATTGGCTAATTAATTATTTGCAGGCTGTTACTTTTAGTGTACTTTGTTGGTATATTGTTAGAGGGCTATATGTGTGTATATATAAGTATATAGTGTATGGGGTAATGATTTAGTCATGGATAGAATGCTTTTTGTATTTTTTCCCTTTTGTATTTTTGGCCAGTGGCAAGTTGTTCTTGTAATCGGTTATTCCAGAAAGCTCAGTTTCCGTAATAGTAATCATTGGTCAGCATGCGGATTAGCTTGGAGCATTTATTTCATTTATTGTTGACAGTTATATAGGAATTACTGGGACTGACGTTTGTGTTTTAATCCCACTCAGACCTTTGTGTTGATCCTGCATTCATGTTGGCCAGGGTGATGCAAAGTACTTCAGCTTGTGATGAGAAAGTGAACCATTCCCAGATAAATAAATATATGTATATGTATTATGTATCCAGAGGCAGCATGCAGTCTTTGTGGTGCGATGTCATTTCCGTAAATGCTAACCAGCAATCTGAAAGTGGGTATGAGGGGTGGGAGGTGGGGGGGGGGGCTGAGTGTGCAGGGAGAAAATATGAAATGCAGGAAATGCTGAAAGCGATTTAATTAACTCATAAATGTCTTTTACGTCACTGATGACCAAGTTGTGACACTTTGAAGAGTATAGAAAGTGATGTTAGGACGATATTTTATACCCTGTATTGAAATTGCATGATGCTTCGTTTATGGAACCCGGACTGTTATTACAGCGTACAAGAGATTGGTGCTGTTTGTGAATTTACAGTTTTTTTCTCGTCTGATTAAAGTTGCCATTTTTTAATTGTCTCTGGTCTCGTGTTTTACATGACTCTCTTTTTACACCTAGCAGTAAGAAATTTATTCATATTACGTATATTAATTCTCACTTTACATTAGGCACATTGAATTCCCATTACAGAAACGAATCAATCCATGGTGTTAGCGAAACAATAGATATTTAGGCTACGGATCGCACAAAACTAATATGCCATGTGGATAAAGTGCGAAGTGTTAAATTTTAAATGGTTTGTAGGCCAGCATGTGGTCATTAGTGTGCTTCAAAGGATAAGGTTACTGCGATTTTTGCGGTTTGCATGCTAATTTAAGGAGTCTGACAGTTGGCGTACTAAAAAAACATATTTTTCTTGATGAACTTAGAGACTGTTATGCCATCATACGCAACTCTCAGGTGACCAACCAACAATTGTCTTTCTGTACTCTTGTTATCCTTGTAAAATGATTTCAGAGAAAGTGTAACAAGTTGTCAGCGTAATGACAAATTGTAATGTGCACACTGAGGTAGAACTAACTCCAAAGTGATATGTTCCCTTCACTTTTCTAGATTAAGAACTTTATAGCATTTCCAGTCTCTCTCATCTTTGCTACATTATTTGTTCATATTCGTACTCCGTCACTTGTTCAAATTTATATGTAGTAACATGTAAAAACGTGTTAAGTTTTGAAATGCGTTAGTTTAGCTAGGAATATTGCAGTTTTATGGGATGTAATGTGTAGTTGGTTTGTACTTACCGACGTTTCGGAGGAGTTTGCTGCCTATATCTTCAGGGCAGTCCAAGGAAAGTAGGCTGCGAGGAAGTCTTTGATTTTGTACAAGGAAAGGGCGCAAAAGGCGAATTGAATAGTGAGCCAGTGCGATCAGTAGAAATCAACGGAAACTTTTCTCTTCTGTTATAGAAGAATGTAAATATTAATGTATGCAGAACTGTGTTCGAAATTGTTAGTTTGTAATGATGGTTTAGCCAATGGTGCCACCTGCATTATCGCACTGAACAAGAGAACTCAGACGTCGGATTAGGCGTAAGGGTGTGAAAGACATTCAGTTTTCGCCAATTCTAGCCACGTTCACAAAATTGCGTAAAGCGACTATTAGATTCGTCATGTCTGTCTGTCTGTCTGTCTGTCTGTCTGTCTGTCTGTCCTTTTGCGTGGAACAACTCGACTCCCACTGGATGAATTTTCAACAGATTTGATGTTTGAGGATTTTTGGAAAATCTGTCGATAAAATTCAAATTTTATTAGAATCTGACAAGAATAACGCGTACTTGACATGAAGACCTATATATATTTATCACAATATCTCGCTGAATTCTTCTTAGAAAGATGAATGTTGCCGACAGAGTTGTAAAGAAAACACATTTCCTGTTCAATAACTTTTTTCCAAAAATTGTGTCTTTTGTGAGATAATGTGGGAAGATATGGCAGAACCAGACAGGCCACAGATGACAATATAATACGGCGCATGCGCATTGCATGGTGGATAACTAAGGCTACAGACACGCACTCATAATATTTAATGCTTACTGCTTTTCTACGGCGAAAATGGGTTACGACGAGGCGCCGGAATATTACGTTATACTACATACATTGCACATCTTGTATGTGATATTATAATATATATATATATATATATATATGTGTGTGTGTGTGTGTGTGTGTATATATATATATATACACCTTTCTTAGTAAAATGCGATCTGTCTATAATATCGTGATGCAGATGGATGTTGATGCATTGTTTGAGGTCGTGAATTCGACTAAATGGGTTGGGATGTAGGTCAGTCATAGGCTGTTGTCAGAACGATAGTGACCTTTCGGATTCCATAAAACTCGGGTGATTTCGAAACGAGCAGAATGACAGCTCCTAAAGTGGCAATCTGTTACACAGCGTTAAAGTGAAACATTACACACGTCAACACAAATCAGTTTATTGCAGGATTTTCCTGAAGTATCAGTCCGTGTCCCGAAACCACCTGCCTACCTGTGGGTTGTGATAATGCTGTGAACAGAATATGACACCTCCTTCCTGAAGCATTCGCTGCGAAGGCCGTACACGTGTTTCTGTTCGCATTGCGAGCGTAACTCGGTCAGTAGCTTGGCGAACAAGAAGTGTGTGGTATTGACGTTGCAACAAAAATGAAACACATCGCATGCCCTGTGTAGTTCTACTGTAAGTTTTTGAAGTTTCAGAGATAGTTAAACAAAAGAGATAAAACGGCTCAGAATTTTTTGTTAAGCATGCAGTGCTAAATTCCACTCTTTTGTATCCTGTAACAATCAACATCTTGCTAATTGCGGAGGCCCCCTCGTCGATGCCAGTCCTTCTGGGAATTATGGTGAATGGAGGCAGCACTGGCCCAGGGCTTTCTCTAATTACTTAGGTTTTCTCCTGTCAGTGCTCTTTCATCAGTACTCCGTACTAATCTTCATCCATCACCGACTCTGTCGTAAACTTATAAACTGACAGCAGCTTTAAATAAAACGATTACATATGATAAACATGTCCGTAAGATAAACTTTGGATTAAAGACGTGAGTCGTGTGCGTGTGATTTTTAACTTTTTATGTGGAGAAGGGCCCCGCAGCAGACGTTACGGACGCACCGCTGCCTTAAGGGCTTATTGTGCATCCCTACGATGACGATGATTTTTTTTGGGGGGGGGGGGGGGTTCCGTGTAATGGAGCTCCGATGGAATGAAATTGATAGGGGAAAATCGAAATTCTCGGGGATAAACCTGTCCTAATGTTACTTTGTCCACCACAAATCCCACATGGACTGACGCGGTATCGAAGTCGAGCCTCCGCGGTGAATTTTTAACATTACCTTGTATCGTAATCAGGATTCCTGCTTTTTCTAGCTTTTCTCTACAACAGCATCGTGAACGACATTTTGGATCGATTTGGGTGCGGTGAAATTTATTGTCAGTTGTGCTACGTCTCTAGGTTGACAAGTTTGCTGCATCATATATTTCTCAGACGACCATGGGGGCAAGGCAGGGAGCGGAGAAGTTTAAGAGTTTAGTGACTTGAATCTGAATTCAATTCCCGTTTCTTCTCAAATTCCCATACATTCTCTTTGGTTTTCTAGTGTATCCTATCCATCCTCCTGTTCCTGTACTTTATCCTTGACGTTTTATCTTCTTTCTTTTACTTCTCTGCCTCGTATCGTTTCACTGGTATGCTTACATTTCTCTGTTTTCGTCCCATCTTTCAAAGACGTGTAGCTTTTGACACAACGGATGGAAGAGCCACGATATAGCCTTAGAGCTGTTGGAGACGAATAAAATTCATATTGTCTTGTGTTGTCTTTCGTGTCGTGTGATGAAAAGAGCGGTGAATTTCATTTTCTCCTATTAAGTTGAATTTTTATATAATGCATCGCCAACAGCTCTGCTGAAATGGCTAAAAAGGAAATGGAAATGTTGGTGGTTTTATGTTGTAAACTCCGAGAGAAGTGTAAGTGTAAGTAACATCCTATCCATCCGTTTGTTGCAGCTTCGTAATTTAAGGTATTTGATCTTCTGGGTTCTTTAAGTAGCGTATGTTGGTAGTTGTTTACCGACGTTTCGGGACAGCCCGTCGGTCCCCGTCTTCAAGGGTCAAGCAATGAAGATTATCCCGAAACGTCGGTAAACAACTACCAACATACGCTGTGTAAGAACTTAGTAAATTGAAGACCTGATCTACATCCGCGGCGGAAGCCTGAAATTTCCTGCCTCGCACATTAGTAATCTGATTTCGATTAAATTTTGTATTTGACGTCTACGATACAAGCTGTCACTCAGATTGTGTTTTAATACGTATAAGTCTAATGTGACTGTATCAATGGCGGATCATCATATGTAAGTCTTAAATACGTAAAACCATTTGCCTCATTTTGTGGAACACAGCCGTCCGTAAAAATGAAATTTCGGTTTTCATCAACGAATTTCTTCATTGGCCGATCGACTTTGTGTTTTTCAAAGTAGTAATTTGATTTGGGCTGTGACATTTGTGACTTATGCTCGAGTCTCGGCTGGAACGCCGAATATCCCGAGAGGATTTTCGTATATTTCCATCTTCTTCTTGGTTTCCCACACCACTTTGAATTGGAGCACACATGTCAGAGAATGTGGACACTGCAATGTTTGATCTAATACACCAGGCCGATCTTACAGCTAGAATAAAATAAATATGTTAGGCAACTGGGACGGTCACATGTGATTTACGCTGAAGACCGGTCTGCACTTTCCACCAGGCTGGCAGTCATTCGTGCATCGTATGCAGTAAACCTTGCTTCCTTCAACGGAGTGCATTTCTGTGTTCTGTTGCGTGTTTACGGAGAGGGTGCTGGATACAGATTGTTCCCAGTAAACCATTTTACGTTGCATTCAACAAGATCTTAGCCCATAACGGCCCTGGGGCGGCTCGGCGTTGCTCTGTTACTTATACAGGCCAAATTGTCTTAAAAGGCCGATGTTGGTATCCGAGCCGTCTAAGGCATGGATGTTCAGCCGTTCGCTTGCTGGGATTGTGGGTTAGAATCCCGCCGGGGACATGGATGTCTGTGTCTTGTGAATGTTGTGTGTTGTCAGGTAGATGTCTCTGCGTCGGGCTGATCACTCGTCCAGAGGATTCCTACTGAGTGTGGTGAGTCTGAGTGTGATCATGAAGCCTCGATAATGAACAGGCCCTGGCCGACTGGGGGCCGTCAAGCCATGCGAAAAAAAAACAGTGTGAAAGGACCATTCAAAGTCAAACTGAAAGATCTCTGTAGATAATTGAAAGCATAGACATGTTGAGAGCATATGGAAATTAAAGCCATCTGTCATATACTGAGGTTTTCTTGTATGTGATAGTGTGCACACGTCGAGGGTTATCTGTTCATTAACGCCACCTGTCAGACACAGAGAATTTCTTATGTATGTGAAAATAAGCGTACGTGGAGGCCGTCGGTTGAATAGGGCCTTCTGTCTGACAGTGACAGACGATCAGGCGGACAGGAGGGCAAATTATCGGACAGAGCGGTTTTAATATGTGTCCCACAGGGATGCCACAACACCTAGTAAGCACCATTTGTCGCACAGGCATGGCGCGTTCACAGTTTGTGGTTTAAAGTGACGGCCTCCGTATAGCAATGCGACTGTGGATGCAATAAATTGCAGTCGGCGAAACACCACAAGGGCTAAACCGCCAGCTTGTTTAGTTGGCGATGCTTAGCATCTGCTCTGCCCAAAATTGGCGTATTGCAGTTTACTAGCTTGGATCTGTCTCGAAACTGGCGGAAATTAGAAAAGGCTTAGGAAAACTGAATATTGAGACGGTTTGTGATTCATAATCTTCACTGCATTTATTAGGATAATTGAATCAAAGAGGGCGAAGTGGATGGGGTGTCTAGTACTCATGGGAATGATAAAACATACGTTCAAAATGCTTGTCACAAAAACCGAAGGAACTGTGTGGGACTATCAAACTTACAGGGGAGAATAATATTAAAAAATATAATAGAAGAAGCGGTGCAAGTTGGATTGATATGGCTCAGAAAGGGATCAGTGGCTGGCTTTTGTGAATACGGTAATGAAAATCTGGGTTGCATTAACCCTTTAAAGACGAAGCGTATCTGTTTTATATAAGGACTCAGTGCGTACCGCGCAGTAAACACTCTCCACTTCGGTTATAAAAACCAGTCTCTTAATGTTTTATAAGGCAAAAGTTGCTGTTTGTTCTGAGATCCGCACAAAACACATAAACGCAATGTGGGCACCACGTAGAATTTTTTAATGTTAAACCTGGTGGTATGTAAAGTTACCGCTAGGCTTTGAAAGGTTAAAGGCGGAGAATTTTTATAAATGTCTGTCCAACCAGTAAGTGTTGGCTCTGTGTGTAAAGGTGTTGGTCGTTGAATCGTTATTACTGTTCAGTGCCCCACGGCGTGATTGGAATAAAGTCTATGGAGTTAGCAGATACAGCATCGCAAAGTAATCCAAGTACCATTTAACCTTTTAAAGCCTAGCGGTAACTTTACATACGACCAGGTTTAACATTAAAAAATTCTATGTGGTGCCCACATTAGGTTTATATGTTTTGTACGGATCTCAGAACAAACAGCAACTTTTGCCTTATAAAACATTAAGAGATTGGTTTTTATAACCGAAGTGTAGAGTGTTTACAGCGCGGTACGCGCTGAGTCCTTATATAAGACAGATACGCTTCGTCTTTAAAGGGTTAATCAAGAAAATCAGAGTCGTACTTGAACAAGGGCCGATCCCAGTGGCCGCGCAGTCTAAGGTGCAGGTCTGCGGCAGAGCGCTTGCTGAGATCGTGGGTTCGAATCCCACCGGGGGCATGGATATTTGTCTCTTCTACAGTGTTTGTGTTGTCAGGTAGAGGTCTCTGTGACGGGCCGATCCCTCGTCCAGAGAAGTCCTACCGACTGCAGTGTGTGTTTGAGTGTGATCAAGTGAAAATAAAAACCCTCTACACCTGCTGTGAACAAATAGGTAGAAGAGGGAAGGACTGCGAAACGAAACTTGAACCAGGTTTGGGAAGTGTGCAGGCAGGCTTAACTGTTCGGATGATTCAGGTATTCTGGGTTGTCACATTGAGTACCCGTGTTGTTTATGCCCTGCTCATCCACTGTAGATGAAAACGGTGGATTCATTGGAAACGCTGGGAGTACTTACCCCTGCTATTTCGCATTGCAGTCGAGAACAAATGAATAATCAACGTAAACGCTGTGGAAGCCTCAAATTTTACATCGCAGTCTTGCCAGAGACTGGGCTAATGACCAGTGCTCGGGTCCTGGATAACTGTCATGTTTTGCTGTCGGTCTGGTATGCCCCCCCACCAATTCTGTCTCTCCTGTCAGTAAGGAGGGACGCCATCTGTATGCGCCACTTTTAATTTTCGGCAGTCAGAAGGTGAAGAAGGCACGAGCTGCACAGCGAGCTGCACATACTGTGCATTCTGCAGAGGGACTGGGGCATCTTTATGCCCCCAAAACATAACAGAGGAATTTCTTGTCGAAGGAATGACAGACTTCACCGCCTTTTCTTTGCACGCCGACGTACGTAACTTGGGGGTCGGCGGGGTGCATTATGGTCACGTCTTCTACGTTCCAAGAAAGCTTTTGCTGTGTATTCACTTACACCTTGCTTTGATACCGAGTCCCAGGATGTGAATAACTTTAAATTTCAGAATATCGTGTTTAAGTTTGCACAAAGGTATTGACATTTTTAAGTACTATTCAAAACAGATTCTCTAGTATCAATTTCTAACACGTTGGCAGATTAGTGACTGCTGTGAAATGTCGCCACATACAATGAGAACGGAGAGATCGGTCATTTATTTTGCGTCTTCTGCTTCACCTGTCTGATAAGTGCTGCATCATTTGACATAAAGCTTGTTAGTCAGTGGTGTAGCTAGGACTTTCAACGCCCGGTGCGAGCAATCACAGTGGCAATCCCTGACAAAAATTACGAACTTTAAAGAAATTACAGTCACCTATTGAATTTACTTATATTTGCCTCAATAATTTAACACTTTCTGAGAGCAGGAAATACATTTTTTCATTTAAAATATTCATTTTGCCGCCCTTTTGACTCTGCCACCTGGGGCGGTCGTACAGCTCATCCCCACACTAGCTACGCCTGTGCTTGTAGTTACGTAGAAATTGCATTGAACTGGTATCTTCACACCGATCCCCTGGTAACATTTCTCTCATCTTCCGGCATGTCTGTCTACGGTTCTCTGATGCTTAATGGTCCCCAAATGTCATTCCTCCTTTTAATGAATGAATATTAATTAAATTTTAATTATTGCCAAACGTAATTAAAACACTGCGACATAGTCACCTCTTTGCCAGAGGACAAATAAGTACATGGTTAGCAAGCGTGTAACTAGCGCTTTTGTGTACAGTACGACCGGTTACTTGTTCCTTGTATAAATAGAATTTTATTCTCCGATATATGTGGAACCGAGAAATGTAATATAAACCAAAATAAGTATGAGAAATAAACGAAAGAAAGAAGAAGAGCTATTAGTTTACCGGGAAAAAAGAAAGCGGAAACATGATAGGTACTGAGATTGGAAGATGAAGATGGATTGTCGGAGATATATTAGAAGAGGTTTGAGGAATATTAAATTCTAAAATAATTTTCCATTTATAGTGAGTTACAAAGACGAGGCTTAGAAGATTTGTTATTGAAGGCCGCGCAAAATTACGCGTGAGAAATTTCAATTAAGTTGACAGTTGAGAGGACACGGAATGGGAGTTACAGGGTGTGCAAGATGTGGCTCTTCGGTAGGATCAACGCTTTGTTCTTTTAAAAGGTTTTTCGAGGTTATTTTCTGCGCGTATTACTTAAATGACAGGGACGAATCGTCCATAAGGGCTGCAGCCCTTATGGACGATCCGTCCCTGCATGCAACATCTTACAATGTTTACTCTTTCGGGTGTTTGTACCATGTGGAAAACCATGTGCAATTGAAGTGAATGATATTATTTTTATAGTAATGTAAAACACTTTGCGAAGGAACTAAGTTGTTTTGTCGTACTTCATGTTAATTCTTTGCTAAACAATATTTACTGAATTTCCTACCAATTTTTTAAATTATTAAGACGTTAGAACGTACACTCTTTAATCAAATACGCGATTTGTTTCGTTTCGTTTCGTAGTCCTTCCCTCTTCTACCTACTCACAGCAGGTATCGAAGTTGTTTATTTTCACTTGATCACACTCAAGAACACACACCACAGTCGGTAGGACTTCTCTGGACGAGGGATGGGCCCATCGCAGAGACCTCTACCTGACAACACAAACACTCACAAGAGACAAACATTCATGCCCCCGGTGGGATTCGAACCCATGATCCCAGCAAGCGCTCGTCTTAGACCGCGCGGCTACGCGATTTGTATTTACCAAAAAGTGAATTGCTTTTATATCCTACTGCTTACGCCTTGGTTATGAGCATTACGCATACAAAAATTGATGGTAGGGTAACTGAACATAGCCTGAAGTAACAGAGGAAAAGACAGTTTTTTGGCACAACAGCAAGATTAAGCATTAGAGTCAAGAGTTCTGTTTTGCTTAATATGATGCATAAATTTTGTCCTAACTTGACTGACTGCTATTTTAGTGTTTTGTTGAATGCAACAACTGTGAAGAACTCATGACGCCTGCGTTTCTTTATATTCGTCCAGGTTTAAATTAATAAATATACAATTTAGTGATTAATTTCATTGAACAGGTTTTACTAGTACAGTTTAACCCTTTAAGGACACAAAATAATCTATGTTATGTAAATAACCAGTTCATATCGCGCAGTATACACTATTAATCTCTGTTATAAAATCAGTCATTTAATGCTGTGTAGGTAAAAGGTTACTGTTTGTTCTGAGATCCACACAAAACACACAAATACAATATGCGGGCAGACTGTAGAATTGTTGAATGTTAAACCTGGTGATATACGAAATAACTGATAGGATGCAGAAGGTTGGAAGTAAGCTGAATTTTCCTTATGCGCTGTAACCTCAGAGAAGCACACCATCGTCATAGTTAATTCCATTAATACAGAACGTGTTTCATACAAATCCAGTGCCAATACTTTGCTATATCTATGTGAGTTGTCTCCGCAGAAAATTTAATGTATCAGACTACTAAGATTCTGTATAAAGCTGAAAACAGATCTTGTAAAACAGCAATGTCAGTTTATTAAAATTTCATATTCTTCGAAACTCTGTTACAACCTTACTTTTAGGACCCTACAGTACGGACATTGCTGTGACTTCAACCCAAGAAGTTCACACGTTTGCTGTCTGTATTATTATTATTATTATTATGTGTGTGTCTCTTGTCACAGGCCTTTTCTTCCTGGTACGTCTCTTGAACCAGCAGTGATCCCCACCGCTCAGGCTTCAAGCTTCACACTGCAGAACTTTCCGTATTATGTGTGATGTTCCAAGTATAGCTGTCTTTTGTAGTGAATCTATCGAATGTTTTCCTGGTATAGCTTCCAAGTTTTTCTTTAAGCTTCTCGTTACTATTCCAGTGGCTCCAATTATTACTGGTACAATTGTACACTTCAGGTTCCACATTCGTTGTATCTCTATACATAAACTCTCGTATTTTAACCTCTTTTCCGCTTCCTTTTGCACAACGTTTTTGTCTGCTGGTATTGCCACATCTATCAGTGTGCATGTTTTCTCTTTTTTGTTTTTAATTATTATATCTGGCCTATTTGCTGTAACTTCTCTGTCTGTGTGTACTGCTTGATTCCATAACACTGTGACATCTCCCTCTTCACACACAGGGTTGGGCATGTGTGTATACCATTTGTCTGTGGTTTCAATGCCCAAGGCTTTACATATTGAGTAGTGTAAATGTAAACAGACTTTATCATGTCTCATTAAATATTCGTTCTTTGCCAAAATGGGGCATCCTGAGGTTAAGTGGTCAATAGTTTCTTCATGTTGTTTACACAACCGGCATTTACTCTCAATTTCTTCCTTCAAAATTTTATTCTTAAAAAATAGTTTGTACTAATTGCTTGGTCTTGAGCTGCCACTATTGCACTTTCTGTTTCTCCCTTGATGTCGCCAGATTTTAGCCAGTGATATGACTGTTCAATATCCACCAGCTTTGCATCTAAATTACGTGGCAATTGTCCATGCATCCTCTTCCCATGCCATCTTCCTTTTGTTTTTCCCACTATGCTGTCTTTCAACTTTCTTGTTTCTGTCTGTACTTCTGTCTTGAGGCATCTAGCTGTCTCTAACACTGCTGAGTCCGTGTTGTGTTGTTGTGTTCTTACAACCTGTATTAGTGAGTCTTCCTTCATTTCTACATATTCCACCATTTTCGCAATTTCTACTGCATAGGCTGCTTCTAATTGCATTAAACCCCTTCCTCCCTGTTTTCGGGGAACATACAAGCGATCTACATCTGCCTTTGGGTGATGCTGTCGATGAATGGTTAATAATTTCCTCGTTTTCCGATCTAGTTTTCGCAGTTCTTCTAAGTGCCAGTTAACAATTCCAAAGCTGTATCTAAGTACTGGTACTGCCAATGATCCAATTGCTTGAATTTTATTCTTTGCACTTAATTCTGTACCCAAAACTAATCTCAGTCTCCTCAAGTATTCCTTCTTAAACTTTTCTTTCTCATTCTTATGCTGTATGTCAAAATTCTCTTCTATTCCCAAATACTTATATGCTTTCCTCGGGTCCAGTTCTCTAATGTCGTTCTCAAACGTGCTTCCTATGTGCATTTTGCTTTGGACCCTACCTCTTTTCAAACATATTCTTGCACATTTTTCTAAACCAAAATTCATATTTATATCTTTACTAATTGTCTGTACAATTTTTATTTCTTTCTTCAAATCATTCTCATTTCTACCTACCAGTTTCAAGTCATCCATATACAATAAGTGACTAATTTTCCTCTCAGTTCCATGTACTTGATACCCACAGTCAGCTCTGTTCAGCTCGTTTGTTAATGGAATAAGTGCTATGCAAAAAAGTAATGGCGAAAGAGAGTCCCCTTGGAATATTCCTCTTCGTACCTGAATGAGTTGTGACTGCATTACTTCCTGCTTTGTTTTTAAAAAAAGCCTTGTGTTCCATTTCTCCATGGATAGTTTACAAAATCGGACAATTTTACTATTCACTCCTACCAATCCAATTGACCTTTCCACCCAGCTATGTGGAATGCTATCAAATGCTTTCTGGTAATCAATCCAAGCTATACTTAAATTCTTGTTCCTTCTCCTGCAGTCCTCATATATTGCTTTTGATACCATTAACTGATCCTTGCAACCTTTACTTCCAGGGTGACAACCTTTTTGCTCTGCTGGTAGTAAGCTCTGCTCTTCCAAATGTTTGGAGATTCTTGTAGCTATTATTCCTGTTAGGGTTTTGTACATGGTTGTTAAGCATGTAATGGGTCGGTAGTTTCTGACTTCCTTACTGTCTCCTTATTATTATTATTATTATTGTTATTATTATTGTGTGTGCAAAGACACCGATATTTTTAGGAAGCCCACTACTTCTTTAAAACAGATTTTGCGCTGAACTGGGACTTTTTTTTTTAATAAACTTATCTGTGTTTCTTCGGAGTATAGGGGTTTTGCCCCAGCACTTTTATATATCTTTTCCTGTAATATTGTTTTCTTTTTTGTTTGTTTTGTGTATTTTTGCTGTTTTTGTGCTGTTTTTGCTGGCTTTATAATAGGTATAAAAATACCTAATAAGCCTGCATGTTAATAAACACCGATTGATTGATTATTATTGCTAGGAATTTGTAAAGTACAAAATAGGGGTAGAATCTTGTGCCGGGTGATCCAGAAGGGTTTAAGGGCAAAATAGACACACATAAGAAGATAGTGGTTTGTCTTTTCCGAGAAGGCATGTGGGCTGATATTCTGCGGTCATGAGACTGGAATCAAGAACTGCTTAAACACAACAGCGCTGTTTATTTCAGTCTTGTATCAACCGAATCGTGATTTCACTCCACATCGTTCCAAGGTGCCAGGTCTTATGTCTACCGGCCATCGTGAGGGTGAACTTGTGCTAAGTCGGTTAACAGCAAGGTGGATAAATGAATGACCATTGTATTAAACGGTAAAGTATTTTGAAACGCTGGGATATTAAATTAAAATTAGGAAGCTGTATACAACCTATATTTTTTCGACAATATACTGGAGGAACAAATTGCCTGAATATCATCAAAGCAGTTTGTTTGAAAACCTATGGCATAAATTTCTCCATCGGCAGGTCGACGTGCTTGGTGGGTAAGACTGGTGTGACACACAGTGTCAGATACAGCCGTTATCCGTAGACAGAAGGATATTAGTAGTGGATTAGGTGTCGTTTAAGCCACAACGTTTCTGTTTTCCAGGCTTCGCATGAATTCCAGTTTAATTAAAACGGAACTGGTTTCATTTATCAAACCGTTAAATGACATATATGAATCATAATCCAAATTGCGTGGTGATTAATGACTGTGAGAATAGCCACATTATATCTCTGACATTTCACAAATGATTGGCAATCCTTTCAAACCTCTTGACCGATTGCAGAGGGAACTGTAACTGACGTTGCCATAATTGTTCAGTTGGGAAATTTTTCACAGATATAATAGGAATAAAGCCTAAAGAATGATTATATAAAAACCTGATAAAAAGAAAAACTCGTGCATGGTAGGTACAAAAATTGTAAGAGCACTGGGGATTTTATAAAGGGGTTTAGCGCTGTGTTGTCATGAGAATATATAGAGAAAAAATTGTCATGCGCACTGATGAGTGTTTTGTTTGTCAAAAGAGTTACGAAGTAATGCTTTATAAAATACTATTCACCAACTAATGCACCAAAATACATACAATCTTTATTCGTAAAAACCTCCTACATGTTTCGACCCTGCTGGGTCATATTCAGGGAGAATAGTCTGTTGCACTGTTGGATGCACTTACACAGTTAAGTGAGAATGTGCCTTTGCTTTCATCCACCGTTGTGAGCAGGGTCGAAACATGTAGGAGGTTTTTACGAATGAAGATTGTATGTATTTTGGTGCATTAGTTGGTGAATAGTATTTTGTATGATACAGTGCACGGACATGGAATACAGTAATGTTTTATGTTTCTTGTCACTTTCCAAAAGAACGTAAACTGAGGTAAGAGTTGATGTATTAAAGACTTACTTGTACACTGCACTTGCGTAAGTGACAGTGTCGTGTGAGACGGTACGATGACTAAAGATTGCTGTGATTGAATTCATTTTATAAAACCAACAACTTGCACATACAAATACGTGTACATAATATTAATCCACTGCTACGTGTTTTGGCGTTCGACCGCCATCATTAGGGAGCCACATCAACCTTAAAAACCTAATGAATTATAATAAAATTTGTAGTGTTAAAATACTTAAGTACCATAATGAAGGCTGCAGTTTATTACAATATAAAGCATTTTGACACGACAAACTGGATCAGAATTCATTAGGTTCTAAAGATTAGTGTGACTCCCTAATGGTGGCCGTCGACCGCCGAAATATGTAGCAGTGATCTTCATCTCCGTAACAACGAACAAATACAGTTGATAGAATACATATGCAATGCATACTAAACACCCCTACATATGTTTCGACAACAAGGAGTCATCCTCAGGGGGTTCATCACAAAGGAATGCAAGGTCATCACATCAAGTCGTATGGTTAAAAGATCGAACATTAAAAACCCAAAACATACAAATTCCACACTCATAGTAAAAATGTAACAGTGGTTTAATGTTATGTATATGTATTTATGTGTGCAAGTTGTTGGTTTTGTAAAACGTTGCACGGTATGAACAAAGTTAAATTGCTCTGATGGCTTCTCGTGAACACGGAAATTAACAATCGGCTTCCATAAAATGAGGAGAATTTGTTGAAGGGCCGAAGCACTGCTAGTGTCTCAAGAAAGGCTCTGCTCCATGAAGTTAGTTAGTTAATTAGTTGGTTAGTTGCCGAGTTACTGCCACATCGTTTCAGCATTCTGAAGTTAAGGGAGTAATGTTGGCATACCCTAAATTAGCCCGTCCGGTATATCTTCCTTACATGTTGACACAACTTTCGTAAAAAGATTCGTGAATATTGGTTAATAGATGCAGAAGTTTAAATGGTGACACACGTAAACAGCGTGGCGATCTCATAAGCCTGCTTTTTCTTAATAAGGAAGGAAAGTGGGGTAAAGATATTAAGTTCGTCGTCTTCGTTGTGGGAAAAGCTGTGTGTTTTATGTTGACGTTTTGTGTTTTGCTGTGCCCATTAATTCTCGTCTGTGTAAACTGTTTTCTGGGGAGGAAGGTGATATTTTCATTTGCTTAGGAGAGGCGGTACGAGAGCGTCCCTACCTGTTGGCTTGTAATTACGTCACAAAAAGTTCAGGGCTAATTAACCCAGTGCTTGATTCCTGGTTTTATCTTAATGCCTCCAAGCAGGACGTCAGAGGCGCTGATAACAATTGCCAAGTGCCTAGCAAACACAAGTGCAAGGTTGAGGTAAAGATATCTTTTATTGTAAATCGTATTTATAGCCCGGATATGGTGTTTTTAAAGATGTGTTCTTTATATTGAGGCTTTGAATGTGCGTACTTATTGTTCTTTTGATATTTTTGTGCGTAGTAAAATGATTTGTATTTTGTATTACCACACGTTTTTAATTTTAATTCAAAATCTGAAGAACGACTTTTCAAAATTAAACTTCACAACTAATTTTCTTCCAACTCTTCCAGATACGACCTTATAAAACGCAGGAGATGTTAACAGGACTCCAAAATGAATATTGCCCATATTCTTTGTATCGGAATTGTTTCTAAGAAGGTAGTATATGTTTTGCTGATCAAGAAATGTTGGAATGTTCGTTTTAAAGACGCGAGGCCGCTCAATGTCTGATGTTACTTGCGTGTTTTCTGATGGTGTAAGATTATTCCTATGTTTGTGTTCTGATGTTGCTCGTGATTTTCTTCAGTTCCTCCAGGTAAATGCCGCTAATTTTCTCGAAGTTAGAAGGCAACCGCTTCCATACACATGTCTACAGGTCGTAATTCAAAACCGTTGTATAATTCTACGTTAGGGTTGTTACACTGTTGGAGATAATGAGATTGTTTGGACTTTTCAGAGTAACGCGATACGTGTGTTTTGAGTTTGAATTGTTTTCAGGAGGATGCGGAAGTTTTTGGGAACAGTGTGTCGATTACGCAGGAAGGTTGCAAGGTTCGTGGCCAATCAGACCTAAGGAAATTGAAGACGGGAACGATGTTGTGTAGAGAGAATAGAAATTGAAAGCTGGAAATGAGATAAGCGGTATTATGGCGTCCATGTGTACCAAATTCAGTTACCTTGAAGAGTGAGACAACATATTCTTCCGAAACGTCGGAACAGGCTTATAATCCTGCGCAGTATAATAATCCAGCAGACCATCGTTTGGGTAGCACCTACCGCGAAAGCATTCAAGCGTTTATTACTGTGAAGGTTGTTGAACAGACACCAATTAAGTTAATTAATTAATTAATTGATTCCCTGTTGTTTCAAGTTGTACATTCATAATAATATAAACTGAATGATAAAAATATGGATTTGAAGGTTAATCCATTACTAAGGCAAGAATCTTTGCGGTCCTGTATCATCCTCTGTCATCCTGTCTTTCGACTGTACGTAAGCCACGAAGTGAATACAATGCCACAGACACAAACAACAAGGAAATGTACGCGTAGGGTAACTGATCTGAAGCGTTTGTTCCATTTGTTAAAAAAAACTCGAAAACCGTAGAATATAAAGCAAAAATTGTACTTGTCATAAAAAGTGTTTAATTTTTCTATACATTTTTCCCCAGCTTTGTTACCTGCAACAAGTATTTAGTGTGTTACTTGCGGGTAACGCGTGAGATGCTCCGACAAAGGAATTTTGTTTTTATATAAAGTGTCCCATTTTTTTAAAGCTTGAACAAAAGACTGGAATCACACTAATCATATTGATTGTGAATATTAGGTCACGGTTAATTGTACCGTGCCTCCCCTTTCCAGTGCCTTATGTTTGTAATGGTACAAGCCATACAGTTCGTGTTCACCATAACCCGTTTTGCTTTAGACAGAAAATGCTGGTTATTAATACATTTACTACCGTCTACACAGGAGCCCCCATTTTCTTTGTGAACTGAAACACAGGCACCTAGTTCGTAGATATGTCAAGACATGGACACACTGAACTTCCGTAAGTACCCTTGCTATGACATTCTTCTTGCTGTTGGAAGTTACGTTACGATACGTGACTTTGTGTTCCGAGCCACGCTTTGCACTTTCCAATTTATTTTCTTTCTTCTAGTGGAGAGTTCCTATTGCGCTGGGTTGATGTCATAAGGCTGGAATTGAGACTCGGTTCTCTTGGGTCGTTCCTATGTCATTGGTTGGTCCCACAGCAATTCACTGAAACGTTTCTAACGGAAAGACCAACTTAACCGTCATATTTGAGGCCTGTTCGATACGTACTGTATATAAAAATGTTCAGAAGGTGAGCACAGTGTTCTACTGTCTTGGAAAATGGCATTTTCAAGTCGAAGATATACAGACATTGTAAGAAGTGATGTTCATTTCGTGAATTCTTAGAGTGGTAGATTCTTGTATTAATTAGCAGCCCTATTTTAAATGTAAACTTCATAATCATAGCTACGAATGCTGATTGTAAATGAGTAATTTTGGGAAATTGGGAAGAGGTCGTGGTATATTTTAACAGGCTTTAAAAAAATTTGCCGAAACGGGATTGATCCTGAGACTACATGACTGTTATATGTCAGCTGTAAGTATACATTATACAGCGTGACAGTTGCAGATATATGACTGTTATGTGTCAGCTGTATTAATGTATTTTACATCGTGATAATTACCAGTATGTGACTGTTATAGCTAAGCTGTAAGTATACATTATACAGCGTCGCCATTACGATTGTGTCTACCTTATGAATTCATGTCTTCTGGAATGTGACGCCGTGTCCTTGGATAAATGGTTCCCAGCGTTTCGAAGGATTGTAATTCCGTCGTCTTCCGGGTTAAGAAGAATAGCTCTTTACTGTGGCTAATCGTGACAACACGATGGCGTATTGTGACATGGTCGTAAATATCCACACTTTATGTCTCTGTGCCCTAGATGCAGGCGAGTTTTTCGAACCTCCTCCCGCCGTTGTAAGCTGCTGCGGACCAGGGATAACTGTACACGACCAGCCTTAAAAACTGCATTTTGCCCATGTAGTATGTTTATGATACAAGGAACAGCGATTTTTTTAAACAACGTTAAACGACGGGCCATTGCAAGGGACATGACACATGCGCGTTACGATGCAGGAACTGAGTTTTAAGCAATACTTAACATGAACCCTATGCTTCAAGTATGTCTCCGGCCCGGGCTCGATACGTGGGACAGTCTGTGTGAGATTTATTTTGGACTGAGTGGCACTGGGACAGGTGTATGTCCAGGTACTGTGTTTTTCCCCTGTCAGTATCATTCCGTCAACGTTACACACTCTTCTTCGTTGTACATTCATATGAGACGGACGAGCGGGCGAAGCCTGGGTATCACCTGCTAAACTAGTGCTGTGTCTGATAGTGTGGAGCATGGTACAGGAAAGTGTAGTAACATTTTACATGCTTCGAAGAGTTAGCATGGACAGCGACTCCCTGGCTCTGTTTGATAAGAGACAGGGTAATTCCCAGAGGTATTTTTACGTGGTAATGAACGGGAAAGTACCGCTTCTACAGATGAAGTACACGGCAACATCGAAGCTTTGCTGATTTTGCTGTGTCGAAGACTGAAAAGAAGGGAGCATATGGAGAAGAGAGGAAATTCCCCCGTACAATATGCAGTCAGACTCGGTTATAACGTCATGAAAGGGACTTAATTTTTGTGTCATTATAAACGAGTGTTGTTATAACCGAGGAGTATAATGTTATGATTAACAGTGAGGAATTAATTGGTACCACAGAATCTCGGTGGCGTAGTTGATTGTGGCACTGCCCTACAAGCCGGAAGGTCGCGGATCGATTCCCGATTATGCCATTGGAATTTTTCATTTTCGTAATCCTTCCGGCAGCACTATGGCCCTGGGGTCGATTCTGCCTTTAACAGAAATGAGGATCAGAAATATCTTCTGGAGGTTAAAGACGGCCGGTGCGTAGGGCTGACAACCTTGCCAGCTTCATGTGTCGATTGTTTAGAATTTCTTGGAGCCTCAACCTCCTGGAACTCTCAGGGCCTGTCCAGGCCTGTAACGGGATAGCTTTACTTCCACCTCCTTTTTATCATTTTAGGCCTTCGTCTCATTTCTTTTCAATCTTCATTCGTTTTGTTTCACCCTTAAATTTTTGTTTCCCATACTTCTGTCTTTTCTTTTCGTTGTTTTCGTTTTAATCCTACCCGTTTCCGTAGTGATGAAGGTTAGATTTGTGGTATCGTAGTGGTTTCTGTACGTGCATTTTGATGGTGCTCGTGTTTCAACTTTTTAAGAAGAATATTTTGATCGATTTTAACAAAACATGGTATGAATTTTACGCAACTGGAGACAATTTTGACGTCATCCGTTTTGATTTTTTACCATCAGTAGTAACAGCCTGGCCGAAACGCGAACTTACGAGGTGGGAACAACACTAACACTACGTAATGTTAGACGCTGACTCTATGTATAGTTGCAACTGCTGCAGAAACTACAAATTTCGTCAAAGAAGTTTTTTTTGTAGAATGTAAGGCGGCAACTTGGCCTTCCTGCGGATATCGCCCTCTCTGTTGATGGTCATCTTAATGCAGTGCGGTTCTTTGACGGTTAGGGTGTATCTGTGTCTCACTAACGCGCGGCTCTTATCTTATGGGCACGTGCATGTAATAAGCGGCATTCTTGGTTATATGGAACTTCTGCGCAATACGTGCATCGCGTAACGCTTGTAAGATGGTTTCGAAGTAAACAAAAGCATTTATTCTACAATTGTAATCAATAAAGTATAGATAGATTCTAGGAAAACCGTGGACAATCTTTACTATCACTTCCGGTTTCACCGCTCCTTTTCCTGCAGCCTGTGCTTGGCTAGTGGTCTAGTTGGCCAGTCGGAATGTGCGTTTTATTGCTTTGGGAGCTACAAGGTGTTACTCACAGAAGTGTTCAATAATTTTATAGTTGTCGTTATGATCATATTAGGCATTTAACTCTTTAAAGCCAAGTGGTTACTTTACGTACCACAAAGTTTAAAGTTAAACAAGAAAGGCAATGTACATATAACGTAACATTGAGGCGCGTTCGCGTAACCATTGTTGCCGTGGGAAAACAATAAGTATTACATATTCTGTGTGTGTGTGTGTGTGTGTGTGTGTGTCTGTAGCCTTAGTTATCCAGCATGCAAAGCGCATATGCCGTATTGTATTGTCAGCTGTAGCGTGTCCAGCTTTACAACATTTTTCTACATTGTGTCACAAAGGGCACGATTTTTGGAAAAAAAAATATTGAGCAGGAGATGTGCGTTTTGGTTTCCTCTGCAACTTTCGTCTGAAACAGTTTTCATTCTAAGAAGAATTCAGCGAGATATTGTCACAAATGCACACAGGTCTTCGTGTAAAGTACCCGTTATTATTGTCATATTTTAATGAAACTTGAACCTCCTCGACAGATTTTCGAAAAAGCCTCAAATATCAAATTTCATGGTAATCCTTCCAGTGTGAGCCGAGTTGTTCATGCGGACACACAGATGACACAGTGCATTAACGTGTTCTTTTATGGATCTCAGAAAAAACAGTAACTTCTGTTATATGCAACATTAACTGATTGGTCTTTATAACTGAGATGGAGTGTGTTTACTGCGCGG
This sequence comes from Coptotermes formosanus, assembly GCA_013340265.1. Lineage (NCBI taxonomy): Eukaryota > Metazoa > Arthropoda > Insecta > Blattodea > Rhinotermitidae > Coptotermes > Coptotermes formosanus. Next base: position 451,669 of record BLKM01000379.1, on the reverse strand, counting down.
TACGAACTGAACCTTTAACTACAATTCAGTTTAATCGTAGCCGTCAAACAGCTGAAGGCCAGTTCGCCGGGCTAGACTGCGCGTTATATGTACAGCAGTTTGGAACGGATTGAAGTAAGTTAGTGCATCACTTAAGGCCATGGAGTCATATCATTTTGCTGCTGCAGAAGAAGTTCAACAGAACACGTCAGAAGCTCTGATAGCCATAAGAAAGGATTTCTAGAAGTGCTTTCAGCAGTACAGGACGGTTGGAGCTAGCCTGTATTTGCAGTAGGGTGATTAGGTTAGGTTTTATACACGTCTGTTGTTTTGCGAGTTATGGCTTAGTTCAGGTAAGTTTTGATCCCAGCAGGCAGAAATGTTTTCCCTTGTGGAGCGAGGCGTGTATGGTGAGACCCGGTAGATAAGCTGCACTGGGCAGAACACTTGAAGCACGTAGAAAGCTTGCGATTAAGAGAATGAGCCGCTCTGGTACATATTTCACGTTGAATCCCTGTTCTGGGATTGGTTTGTGTATCGTATAACCTGCTGCAGTGACTACAGAATGACCAATTGGGAAGCAATCGTAGCAAAATGGAAGTACAGCGAGCAGTTTTCGCTAGTTCGGTATGAGTTGATGGCTTTATTTATTTCCTTGGCCAGGGGAATCGTTGCTGTTTGTTTCCAAACCGTATGCAGCTGTTTCAACAGACCTGATAATTGCATTTTGTAGTGTGACCATTGGAAGTGCGGGAGGGTGGGGGATGGCAAGATATTTTCAGTGTGGACGTGTATTAGCGCATATGACATTCATTCGGCTGAAACAGTTGTAATTCTTTTACATTGAGCCTACTTTCGCACATCGGAAGCGTAAAGTACTGCGATTCTGGTGAAAACCAACTAACCAACCAACCAACCAACGAACCAACCAACCAACCAACCAACCAACCAACCAACCAACGAACCAGCCAGCCAGCCAGCCATTTAACTAAGTAACTCCATGGGGCAGAGCCCTTTTTGAAAAGCTTGGTTCATTACACAGTCAAATTCTCGCATTTGTTGGAAAACGAAAGTTCATTACCGCGTTCACAAGAGCACGCCACCTTTACCTATCCTTAGGCAGATTATTCCAATGCATGCCTTCCTGTTATTTTTGTTTAGTATACGTTTTCACTATTATTCTGTCTTCTTTGCCTGTGTCTTCCAAGTGGTCCGTTTCCTTCAAGTTTTCCTATCAAAACCCTGCATTCATTTTTATTGTCACCCTACGTGCCCCACCCTCCCCCCATCCAGTCCTTCTTTATATCATCACATTAATGTCATGTGAGGCGTACAAGTTGGGAAATTCCTCATTATGCAGCCTTCTCTAGTCTCCCGTCGTTCACTCTGTCTTAGGTCCAAATGTCTTAATCAACACCCAGTTCTCGGACACTTCCCAGCCTGCGTGATTCCCTTAATGTGAGAGACCAAGTTGCGCTTCTAAATTTGGAAATTATCTTCAGACTGTAAAGTTAATTGAATTCAGAAAGTTCGTTTCTGGAAGTCGTTCGTATACAATTGCAGAGGCTGCTTTTAGACCAAGGCGTAGAATGGGTTTTTATTTTAATGTGGGGCCGATAGGTTGTCCCGAAACGGCAGTACGGACTTACAACTCTACGTTGCGCAATATCCCAGTAGAGCGCAGATCTCAATGATCATAATTTGTTTTTCTGAGTCACGTTACAGAATAGTAATTTGCCTGCTGACACCAAGTTTTCTGCAGTGCACGTCCCTTAGATTAATCTCACATTCTACATCTCTTATAATAATCCTAAGTTCTACGTTGCTAGTGAAATGTCTGTGTTAAATCCTCTATTATTTGCCACACTTTCAGTTTTAAGCTCTCGGCATGGGTTTTAATACCTAGGTAGAAGGTATGATTTTCTCTCTCTGTCTGTCTGTGTCTCTCTCTCTCTCTGCCGTTTAATAGCTTGTTGAACCTACATAGAAATTAGTTCATGCTCTTCTTGCAACCCCGCTTGTGTTTCCTTCAGCCGGTTTTCCCATTTACGTCTGATATTATACGGACACGTGTGTCCACTGACCGAACCGTCTTACTTTCAACTTCAATTATATAAATTCCCTGCTATTGGATGATTTTGTCTGAAAGAATAAATACTAAGTACTATGTGTTTCGGATTTTTAGCACAAATTTGAAAGAAGCAAGAAAAATTTCCCACATGTAATTCTTGAGAGAAACATATAACATCACTGTCAATATCTTAGATTATCCTATGTAATTTGGATCACAGATGGATGAATGAATGAGTATGGAGAATTTTTGGAATCGTAATATCAGAACAAAATGAAAGTACTTAGGGAAGACCCTGTCCTGTTACCAGTTGGTTTACCACAAATCCTACATGGACTGGACAGGAATCGATCTCAGTTCACTGTTGTGAGAGGCCGACGGCTAACGGCTTGAGCCTTGGCACGGCGTGTGATAGATTCTGACAGCATGTATACCGCTCTTGTTTTGCGAGTTATGTTATTCTAGGTTGTACAGGAAGGCTTATGTGCAGCCAACGTCTGATTCTGTTACTGCCCATTAAGGACGACAAACAACCAGCAGTTCGGATTTGGTGTACAAGCAAACATGTAAGTTGTTATATCTGTGTGCAACATTAACATGCGTGTAGGTTGTGATAGGCTGCTATGCACACAGTATAGGACAAGAGAACATAAATCCTAGGGTCCGTCGTTTGTCTCAAAGCTAATTACAAAGGAAAAATAAGAAATTGATTTCGGAATTCGTGTACCCCCTATAATGAAGCAAGTAGCATTTATTTTACTAGAGTAGGGGTGAACAAATTCCGGTCGTCCGGTCACCAGGGCGTCAGAATTTTGTACGGTGGCGCCTAACATTTTCAACGAAATTACTGCAGTTTTTTTTTACATATAAAAGCGTGTTTCAGTTCACATGTGTCTAGCAGAAAACGCCACTTAACGGTAAGGTTCACAGATCACTACAACATTGTGAGTCCTCAGTATGGAATTTGCTTCGTGTCACCCTTCTGAAGCCTGTAAATTAGAAGGAGAGTCTAGAGCTTTTTAACCTTTTAAAGCCTAGCGGTAACTTTACGCACCACCAGGTTTAACATTAAAAAATTCTACGTGGTGCCCACATTGCGTTTATGTGTTTTGTACGGATCTCAGAACAAACAGCAACTTTTGCCTTATAAAACATTAAGAGACTGGTTTTTATAACCGAAGTGGAGAGTGTTTACAGCGCGGTACGCACTGAGTCCTTATATAAAACAGATACGCTTCGTCTTTAAGGGGTTAAACTGTGGGCTTATTTACTGCGTTACAGTTACTTATTGAGCAGTTTTTTTGGTACTTTTGATTGAATGCTTATCCTTCTGATATACTGAAAAGTGAACAGGGTTGATTTGGTTCAAATAAGACTTGAACCACTTGCTCATAAAAGTCACAAATGTCATTTCAGCGTCTTGGTGCTCGAAGAACAAATCAGCGATTGTTTTAATTACTTCACGTTTTTGAAACTTCATATCGTATTTTCGTCAGAAGAGCGGAGGGTAACACGCAATACACTTGAAGCTGCAGCGCTTCACATATCTTGCTATCAGTTACAGCTGACAAGCATGCTAAGACTTTGGTCGTGTTTTTTTTTTGGTGTCCAAGACTAATTTGATTCATAGTGTTGAGTTTGTCTGTGACCAGTTTGTCTTTAAATTCAGTGTAAGTTATCGAAGGAAAGACGTAAGGGAGGGGGAGACAAGGAATAAGACGTAAGCTGCTATTAAATTAAGTTAGTGGTGAAGGGCCCCGCAGCAGACGCTACGGACGCACTGCAGCCTTGAGGCTTATTGTGCAACCCTGTGATGAAGATGATTATTTTTTGTCCTTTTCCTAGCAATGGAGCACCGGTGGAATGCAATTGACAGGGGTAAACCGAAGTACTCGGGGAAAAACCTGTCCCAGTGCCACTTTGTTGACCACAAATCCCACATGGACTGACCCGGGATCGAACCCGGGCCTCCGCGGTGGGAGGCCGGCGGCTAACCGCCTGAGCCATATTAGACAAAGTTAAGTAAACAGCAAGATACTGGATGTTGACAGAGGAAGCACTAGATCGCACTCTGTAGAGAACTCGCTTTGGAAAGGGCTGTGGACCTGTCGTAAGACAGACTGCATGGTGGTGGTGGTGGTGGTGGCGGCGGCGGCGGCGGTGGTAGTGGTGGTGGGGGCGGCGGCGGCGGCAGCGGTGGTGGTGATGAGTGCGGGATGATGAAATTGCTGTCTGAGACGAATTAAATTTGGAGAAATACGTGCGTCAAATGAAAAACTTAAAAATTTCTAACGGCTAATTTATTGGAGATAGTTTTTGTATTGTTCTATCATTTTTCAGTAGGCTGCCACATCTGCATTGCAAGTACATGCGTCTAACTCATCTTGAAGACTCGATGTACTGACATATACACACAGGAGGGTCTCGATTTTTTCGCGATTTTAAGGTCTTTATTTGGTGTACTTTTTGCATGAAATACATTATCTGAAGTTTTGGATATTTGGAACCATGGCGACGTAGCAATTAGAGTGCATTGTGACATAGTATGTGTTAAATCTCATAACCTTACTCTTGCCATATAAGTAACCTGTACTGTTTGTTTGTTTGTTTAAATATATTAGACAGGTCTGAATCTCCGTAGTGTTCGCTGTGAAATTTTGGTTCAAGTGAGTAGAATTTCCGTATTTATTGAAAGTGAACAAACCACTCCTTTGGCTCTTGTAAACACGATAATGAACTTCCTGTTTTCATAAACTGCGTGAAATATCTCAACCAACTGAGAGTCTGTTAGCGTCTCGCAGAGATATGTGCTCCATGGAGTTTGTTAATACAAAACCGTTTTCTGAGAATTCCGTACAAAAGACACGACCGTCTGGCGTCGCTTCTGCAGGCTCAGTAAAGGTCAACGAGCTTGGGGTAAGAATAATTCAGGAATATCAGAGCAATTAACTCGGGCTCTTGAAGGATGGGAGGGACGAGGCTTGAGGCACCCATGCGACTAATAGTAGGAGTATATGCTTGTAGAGAATTCTTAGTAGGCAAACCTGAGCGGAAGAGACAAATCTGAAGTGGTAGATGTAATTGGAAGAATAGTATTAAGATTAATTTGAAATAAATGGGAGTATCTGGTCCGGTGCCATGATTTTGTGAATGCAGGAATAAATATTCAGATTCTGGAAAGGGAAGTAAATTTGTTGAATAGATCAGCGGTCGTCAGCTTCTTGATGAGGACGGTGCTCTGCAGGGTAAATTCTATAAGCACTTCGCATAAGATGTGGTATGATTAATTTTATTTATGATTCAATTTGAGTATGCCAGATTAACCTTTTAAAGCCTAGCGGTAACTTTACATACCGCCAGGTTTAACATTAAAAAATTCTACGTGGTGCCCACATTGCGTTTATGTGTTTTGTACGGATCTCAGAACAAACAGCAACTTTTGCCTTATAAAACATTAAGAGACTGGTTTTTATAACCGAAGTGGAGAGTGTTTACAGCGCGGTACGCACTGAGTCCTTATATAAAACGGACATGCTTCGTCTTTAAAGGGTTAACCTTTTAAAGCCTAGCAGTAACTTTACATACGACCAGGTTTAACATTAAAAAATTCTACGTGGTGCCCACATTGCGTTTATGTGTTTTGTACGGATCTCAGAACAAACAGCAACTTTTGCCTTATAAAACATTAAGAGATTGGTTTTTATAACCGAAGTGGAGAGTGTTTACAGCGCGGTACGCACTGAGTCCTTATATAAAACGGACATGCTTCATCTTTAAAGGGTTAACCTTTTAAAGCCTAGCAGTAACTTTACATACCACCAGGTTTAACATTAAAAAATTCTACGTGGTGCCCACATTGCGTTTATGTGTTTTGTGTGGATCTCAGAACAAACAGCAACTTTTGCCTTATAAAACATTAAGAGATTGGTTTTTATAACCGAAGTGGAGAGTGTTTACAGCGCGGTACGCACTGAGTCGTTATATAAAACAGATACGCTTCGTATTTAAAGGGTTAAATAAATCGCGGAGCCAGTATAACGTAATCCGTATAGAGATTAGGCTACGAAATATATAGTCCGGGGTTCGACTACGGACGGGGTACAGAGATTTTTCTCTTCTCCGTAACGTCCAAACGGGCCGTGGGGCCCAACCATCTTCCTGTTCAATGAGGACCGTAGTTCTCTTCAGGGGATAGAGCGACCATGGCATGGAGCTGACCCCTCACCACCATCTAGTACTGAAGTCAAGAATAAGTGGAGCTGTACCTCTATTCCCCCTGTCTGCCTTAATGGCATATAAATGAACGACATTACCTGTAAAGCTTCGGCGTCCTTCGCTTTTATGACAAAGGGCCATGACGGTTATTGTGGACTGGTTCGCGGGCCGCACGACAATAAATGGTATACGTAACCGTCTAAATTACTGCGTAATTTTTGTAGTATATACATAATTTACAGTTTTGTCCGCCGGCCACATAATACAACCTGGCGGGACTCTGGTCTTAGACCCATGCTGTAAATGGAACCAAACGCAATCTAAATATACAGGCATATTTAATTTATCACATGTTACGTAGATCACAGTGCTTCTCTGCGAGGGATACAAACCGAACACACTATACGGTGTATGTAGTCTAAAGGGTGGGGGGGATACCTTTCGAGGCTGAACCATCCAGCGTGGTTGGCCGATAGAGTAATCATGCTCATCACAGGGTTACACACTAAGGCTCAAGGCTGCGGTGTCCGTAACATGTACTGCGGGGCTCGTCAACATAAAAAAGAAGGAAATTTGGGCTTTGTATTCGTGGTTTTTCTAACTTTAAAACGCCGACGAAAAATTGTACCGTCTATTTGTCCATTAATACAGATGAAAGAATTTTGCACTGCTCTTTGTGCAATATGCCGATGTTAGGTTGGTAGTCTTGTTGGATAAGATGCTGGGGAAGTACGAACTCCAGGCGGACGTGGCCTATATGAACCTTCGACCGCACGTTAATCTTTCACTAGGGCAGCTCTGCGTGTCTTCTATCTGCATCAGCAAAAACATAAAGGCTCCTACACTTTTCCTCGTTTTTTAAAAACGTAGAGAGCTGTACTGTAGATATCTTTCTGATCTTCATGGTTCCTGACCATGAAGCGGATTTCTTGTTTCGTATTTACTGTGCTGAACAAAGTTCTACTGGCTGGTGTAAGCTGTGTAGTGCATTTGCTTTCAGAGCAGGGCTTGTCCAGGCGAGTGATTATAAACCTTGTTCCGGGGCAAAAAAAGGGACAGAATTTAGGAGGATATTCCTATAATGAGCTGGGAACGTGCCTAAGATGGGAAGGTGAGAAATGTCCTCCAAATGTCCTCCGAGATGACAGATAAGTAAATAGGATAATATTAAAATGGATCTTAAGAGACAGATTCGCGTGAGTGAGAGGTGGATCTAACTACACTTGTTCCCTTTATTAGGTGCGTTTGCAAAATGGGGAAAAGCGATTATTAGCTTCATGTCCGTCCGTCCGTCTGTCTGTCTGTCTGTCTGTCTGTTTGTCTGTCTCTCATTTTCCATGGAGGAACTCGACCTCCACTGAACGGATTTGCATGAAATTTGATATTGGAGTATTTTTCGAAAATATGTTGAGAAAATTCACGTTGACAAGAATAACGGGTAGTTTACATGAAGAGATATGTATGACAGTATCTCAGTGCATTCTCCTTAGAATGAGAAGTGTTTCAGACTAAAGTCGTAGAGAACACCAAAACACACATTTTGTGTTCAACAACCTTTTTTTTTCTGAAAATCGTGCTGTTTATGAGATAATGTGGAAAAATGTTGTACAGCCAGCCAGGCCACAGATGACAATATAATACGGCGCATGCGCTTTGCGTGCTGGATAACTAAGGCTACAGACACACACTCAGAATATGTAATACTTATTGCTTGTCCACAGCAACGATGGTTACGCGAACGCGCGTCAGTGTTACGTTATACGTAAATCGTCTGCCTTGTATTGTCCCTGACTTTTGCAGTTTTATAACATAGCAATCCTGCATCTGCCGGAACATGTCTCCACAGCCGCTGTCTTCCGAGTCACGATAAAAGAGACACTCTTTTAATATAGGATTGGTTAAAAGTAATATTAAAATGGACGTCGAAAGGGGGTTGTGGACATGGAGACTGGACTTATCTAAGTCACGATGGGGGCGCTGAAGGATTTCTCAGGACACCGTCTGAAAATTCGAGTTTCCTCAAAAGTCTGGGATGCCTTGACCATCTGCGCGAGTGTTGGGTAAGCAAGCCCACATCCGATGGATAAGTTACTTTATCCGATGTAAAACTTACGTGTCGTCTGAAAGTTGTCTTGTTTCCTCGTCGTTGCATCCTGTCGTATCTCTCAAGTTATTCAATCCACCCGACAGCAAGTCCTTTCCTAAACCCTTCGCACGGCAATTGGGAGGTGAACTTATTCGTGTATTTATCATAATATCAACAATTTGCACATACAAAAATGCATATATATATATATATATATGTAATAATACAGAATTGTCTTCTACATGTTTCGGCAGTCGACCGCCATCTTCAGGTAGTAACACCACTGTTTAAAAGCTGATAAAATATGATACATTTATAATGATGCAATACGTTATATCACAGTAATATTCCAGCTTGTGACGTAAAATACATCGATAGACTGTAGGCATAGTTAAAATTCTTAATACTTTCTTAGTAGTAGTGGTGTTTGTATTAAGGATTCTGAGAACACGTGCAATATCTCGATGTATTTTACATAGTAACAAGGCCGCAATAGTGTTATGATGCAGCGTATTTTATCTCTATAAGTGTAACATATTTTATCAGGTTTTAAAAATTGGTGTTACTCCCTGAAGATGGCGGCCGGCCGCCGAAACGTGTAGGAGAATGTACTATACATCTTGTATATACAAATTGTTGGTTTTTTAATAAGAAATATCCGTCACCGCAATGAATGAATAGCGTCAAAATTGTTTGTGCATGTTTAAGACTCGTTACTACGATCTGGCCTGTTTTAGATAACATTTAAATTGGCGTAACTTAAAGCAATCAGTAAGGACTTTATCATTGCAGACTCTTCGTTGTTATGAGATTTATAATATTTAGAATATCGACACGAATTTTACGCCATGTGGTCGTTTATAATCAGAAGAAAATTGTTTTGATTTCTCATTAAAAATTTTGTTTCATTTATGGCAAAGACTGATGATATTAGAAGGTTTGTTGAGTTTGATTTCGTAGCAATTCTAAGTATAGGATCGTTAATAGTCCTGGGTTACTGCTGCCAGTGGGCTTTACAGTCTGAGGTTAATGTGTGGTTCTTATGAGTACTGTAATTTGGGATGTGACGTCCTGTACTTTGCTAGGCAGTTACCAAAGGTCCTGCCGTTTTATGGCATGCTGACTGAGACAGAGAAACCACAGTCTTCAGAACATCAATGATCGAAGCCTTTCACATTTACTGCAGGAATCTGGGATACGTCCAGGAGTCTCGAAATGTCTTTCTTCGATATAGCTATTTGGCGGCACATAGAATGAAGAGTCTCGTGCCAAGTAATCTCGGTTGAAAGGGGGTTAGCTCCAGAAGGAGCATCGTAGAGGTAAAGCCGTACGTGAAAACATCAACCACATTAGGTTCGTACTTCCACTATCATGAATACAGCCGTACATGGAAACATCAACCGCATGAAGTTTTCTACAACAATCAAGCAACAAGATGCCCACAATTTGTCATTTACACATTCATAATTATATGAAAACAATGAAACTCCTGCATGTTTCGCCTTTCGTGTTTATCGTCACGGGGTGCAGCAAGTAATTATGTATAAAACACATCTAATTATTTTTAGGTGGTTGAAATTTTTGTATCTTATGTAACCCTTTAAAGGCGAAGCTTATCTGTTTTATATAAGGACTCAGTGCGTACCGCGCTGTAAACACTCTCCACTTCGGTTATAAAAACCAGTCTCTTAATGTTTTATAAGGCAAAAGTTGCTGTTTGTTCTGAGATCCGTACAAAACACATAAACGCAATGTGGGCACCACGTAGAGTTTTTTAATGTTAAACCTGGTGGTACGTAAAGTTACCGCTAGGCTTTAAAAGGTTAATGGAAACTATCCGTGTAGAATGTTTAAGTGTCCAAAACACGACAGAAGACTGTTACACAGTGTATAGAATGCAGCAAGTGTATGTGATGGAGGTTGTTATGGTACAGATTTAAATTCGGTCAAACACGGAAGTACATTTTAATTTTGAACTGGATTCATTTGATTGCACTCTTTCTGCCTCTGCCGCTCCAGAGAAAGTCGGGAATAGTTCAGTGAAATAGGCCACGATCATGTTTTTCGAAGTTTTTACTGACTTACGATTTATGATCTTAACTTGTATTCGGCAGTTTGTTCTGCAACTGCTGGAATCGGCAAAATGTCATTAAGTGAAACAAAAGTCCTTGGTTCTCTAGACAGAAGAAGCGAGTGTGAAACATTAAAACGTTACACAACTATACAGTAGTTAGAATTAATTTACCGTGTCGTTATGTAAAGGCTACTAGCAACGTGCTGTAGTCTCATATTTTCAACGACGTAAATCCTCTTGTTATTTTTCTTCTTCCTCTTCTTTGCCTTCCTTGTCCTCCTCGCCTGGCTCTTCGGCTTGTTTCGTCACCATATTCTTCTTGTAATTCCTATAAGCCTACCTGAAATTCAGTGTTGCCCATCAGATTGCAGGCTGTTTTTTTTAAAAAGGACCTTTATTCTCAAAGAAACTGCTGTATTTGTAATAGAAGAAGTAGCTGCCCAAACTTGTACAAAGTAGGTACATGCTCTCTCTGTTGAACAATGTGAATAACGGACTGGTAAAGGTAAAAAAGGTAAAGCAGTCCCATTACAGGCCTGGACAGGCCCTTAGGGTTCCAGGAGGTCGAGGCTCCCAGATTTCTAGACAATCGGCACTTGAAAGTGGTAAGGTTGTCAGCCCTACGCACCGGCCGCGTTTACCCCCCAGGAAATATTCCTGGTACTCATTTCTGTTAGAGGCTGAGTCGACCCCAGGGCCATAGTGCGACCGACAGGATTATGCCAATGAAAAAATCCACTGACACCATCGGGAATCGAACCCGCGACCTGCCGGTTTGTAGCGCAGTGCCTCAACCAACTGCGCCACCGCGGCCCCGAACTGACCCAGCCTAAATCCTTTGGGGACAGGAGAAGTGTGTTATCTAATGTCGCTGGCAGCTGCTTAGATCGTGCATCGTGGGTTGTATATAAGTATCGAGCACTGGTAGGATGATAGTGGCAGGGGAAAACTGCAAGTTCTCGGACAGAAAACTGCCTGGGGTTAATTCGTCCACCGCAAATCCCACATGAAGTGGCCTGGTTTCGAACCCGGACAACGCACTGAGGGGCGGAGATGGCAACGCTTGTGTCACGGTACGGGGAAAGTCATTCGGTGAACTGAACGTCGTGTGTAATGGTTTTCCTCAGACTCTCACCTCAAATTGTAGGTTAACCCTTTAAAGACGAAATGTGTTCGTTCTTATATAAGGATTCAGCGCGTACCGCGCAGTAAACACTCTCCACTTCGGTTATAAAAAACCAGTCAATGTCGCATAAGGCAAACGTTGCTGTTTGTTCTGAGATCCGTACAAAACACATAAACGCAATGTGGGCACCACGTAGAAATTTTTAATGTTA
>BLKM01000379.1:423686-435029 GCA_013340265.1 Coptotermes formosanus | reverse complement strand
TCCACTTCGGTTATAAAAACCAGTCTCTTAATGTTTTATAAGGCAAAAGTTGCTGTTTGTTCTGAGATCCGTACAAAACACATAAACGCAATGTGGGCACCACGTAGAATTTTTTAATGTTAAACCTGGTGGTACGTAAAGTTACCGCTAGGCTTTAAAAGGTTAAAACCTAGCACGATAGAATTCCCTGTGTGGTGTTCATATCTACCGTGAGCTGACGGTCGGTGCCTGGCGTCCAGCCATAACCACACGACACGTGTAAACTACTGACCCCCAACCTGAGATATAATTTACTGGTTAGGGAGTGGGTACACGGTTACATTTTCTTATATTTATCATTATTTACACGGTACATGCTGTGATGAGACCTTAATAATATAACAGTTTGTAGACCTCATTACGGCGATGCCTGCCGTGAGTGCATTTGGGTCAAGTAAACTTTAAGGCTAGAGAGTTACACTGCATGTTGGTCAGCCATAATACCGGCATGGAAACTCGCTGGCACGTAGCAGCACTGACTGTACCCTTCTGTAGCCACTTAGCTGTGCACCTATTATAAATGCGTTTGGAAAGATGCATCTTATTTTGCAGTCAGCGTGTTAATGTTTCTCATTTTATTCAAAACCGAAATACTTTTCAGAGTGAAGCCTGTTGTTGACATCTGCTGCTACCGACATGAAGCCGTGCCAGAATACTGCGGTGACGAACTTCTGATTACGTTATATAACGAGTCTGTAAAACTAATCTGAAATTTACGCAAAGATTTCACTTCCAGGACGGTTAAAATATGTTTTGCTGAATTTCTGGCGTAGTAGATAAAGTTTAGTAATGTAAGAAGACAGGGAAGTTCTGACTAGCTGATGTGACGTGCCACGACACGTATTTTTAAATCTGTTTTAATGTGTTCCATGTCCGTGCACTATATCATACAAAACACTAATCACCAACAAATGCACAGAGAGAGTTTATCATCAATCGTAACACACTCCTACATGTTTTGACCCTGCTGGGTCGTCTCCATGGAGAACTTTTCGTAACCGTTACACTAGTGTAACGGTGAAGTTTTCGTTACCGTTACACTAGTGTAACGGTAACGAAATTTCTCCCTGAAGATGACCCAGCAGGGTCGAAACATGTAGCAGTGTGTTACGACTGATGATAAACTCTCTTTGTGTATTTGTTGGTGATTAGTGTTTTGTTTAAATCCGTTATTTACCATTTTCCTGAGTCACTGATATGAATGTTTATTTGCTGTTAGTACAGGGACGCTGCTGTAACGTTGAACAGAAGGCTACAGCAGCGTCCCTGTCAAGGTACTGGGTTTTTGAAACAAAATATGAAGTCGGAATTGCCTCGATGTAAAGGAGGAGTTCTTGCCAGTCAGTTGTGCCTAAATAAACATAGGGTTAAGCGAATTCATTCGTCTGTCTTTGTGGAGCATCCGTGTGCGGTGTGTACTGTATATTGCAGCTGTGCACACGGAACGGGCGTGTTATTACGTACATTAGACATTCACAGAGAAATATGACTAGCATGGAGGCTGGTGTATGAATATTTACCGTTTTTATTTGTTAGCTTGTGTCTTTAGCTTCTGTCTTCTATACTCACTTTAACAACACTTTGATATTTGTAACCTTCAACTGAGACTTAATTAATATGTGATGTCGTGTTTGTGCTGTAAATGAATTAATTTGAAACGAAAGTTTGACAGCTGTTTTATTAGTAACGTGCTGCTGTGATTCGTGTAGAAGTTTTTAAGGTGGATGTGATATCTTAAGCGCGTTACATGAAGTGTGTTTGGTACTAAAAATATCTGGAATTTACTTAAAAATGGCCCAGTTTTAACCGAAACATGCATTCAAGTCGATATGAACTAGTAAGGTAACTTGCTATTATAAGTATTAACCTTTTAAAGCCCAGCGGTAACTTTACATACCACCAGCTTTAACATTAAAAAATTCTACGTGGTGCCCACATTGCGTTTATGAGTTTTGTACGGATCTCAGAACAAACAGCAACTTTTGTCTTATAAAACATTAAGAGACTGGTTTTTATAACCGAAGTGGAGAGTGTTTAGAGCGCGGTACGCACTGAGTCCTTATATAAAACAGATACGTTCCGTTTTTAAAGGGTTAATATATATAATAGCGACGTACAGTGGATTTTATATTTGTTTATTTGGACAATCATTTACGTTATGTCTCTAAGGCTGGGCATTTCACTGTGTGAACAACATTCTCAGGTAAAATGGTCACATCGACTTATTATTCACTTGTCTTTATCTTCCACCCTTAATTGTAGCATAAAGGTGTAGACTGCATTAAACTGGTTCACGTTAGGGTTCGGTACTGGGAACACGGTAATAAACTTCTGGTTTCAGGAGAAAGTGAGGAAATTTTGAGTTTTTGACTAGCCGTTTGACAATTCTTCAGAAAATTGTACAAAAGTATTTGCCGGGACACTTAGATTTATATTTTTAATGTACGAATTATGTCGCATCATATTTGAGGCTTCGCTTACCCCTCGGGGTACTTGTGCCCCCAGTTTAGTAGTGCGGGTATAGGGAAATGAATTATATCAAATACTGAAGAGCAAGGCCTCTCATAGGTGGGAGGTACAAAAATGAGTCAGATACCCGAAGCGTCATTGGAATTACTGAGTCTGGTAAGTGCTGTACTGTCTGCGTTGAATTCAGTTTGATTGAATACTCTTGAAATTCTGTCGACGTGTACTACAGGTTTTATAAATCGTGGTTGTAACGTAAATGAAGTTTGTGGATCTGTAGGGGTGCCGTGTCAGAACATGGGAAGGCACTGGGACAGACGGAATGATAATACTTGTTTGTAGTCTGTCACACACCCATACAACAAAAGTTAATAAATGCAGTTGATTTAGTGTCATCAATAAGTTTTGAAGTTCAGCGCAATTTATTGATATAGAATCTGTCTGTACTGAATGATGTAGTTCAACATGACTAAAACATTGCTATAGAAATGTCATAAATGACTTCGTTGCAGCAGCCTTTTGAGATAAAATCGTTGGTCCAGAATTCTGACGTTGGTCAGTATTACGGGTTTGTGTTGTACATATCCTAAGATGTTTGCATATACATTTCTCGCCTGCCTTTGGCGTCATGACACATCATTTTAGTTGTCAGAGAGAGAAGGGGACGATGCATTATGTGAAGACTTGCCTGGAGATGTACTTGCCAATTGGAAAAGCAACTTCCAACTTTACAGAGTCGTAAAATAAACTTGCGACGTATTCTGTGCGAGATAAGGGAGAGAAGTCGCTTTGTCTTCAGTTGAACAACAGTCTCGTCCTTTGTTAGACTCTCCGCTACATGGTTTTATTCAGGCACATAGTATATAATCAAGAAAAATGAGGTCTATGGCGGAGAGGTGGCTACCAGGTTTTGATGGGGAAACATGAGAGAAAGAGAAAACTTGGAAGATCCAGGCTTTAGATGGAAAGATAATGTTGAAATGTATCAGAAAGAAATAACTGCTGGGCGTTAACTGGATTGATCTGGTTCGAGATAGGGAAAAGGTGTTGAGTTTGCAGCTCCAATAAAGCTCAAAGAATTTCTTGACTAGCTGAGAAATATTTAGCTTTTCAAGGACTCTACTCCATGGACTTCGATAATTTTTGTATACCTCGGGGTTTATAAGAGTCTGTGGCTTGTTTAAGGGCTACACTGTAACAGTACGATAATTTTTTATGAAAATAGTTATATTAATTGTAATTACATAAAAGTTGCCTGCTTGGTTGCAGATAAGTTTGCTGATCCTGTAAACTTGTTATTTTCATTTATGGTTTATGTATTTTAGTATGTACTTGCAGTGATGGGGCCGCGGTGGCGTAGTTGGTTGAGGCGCTGCGCTCCAAACCACAAGGGCGCGGATTCGATTCCCGATGGTGTCATTGGAATTTTTCATTGACATAATCCTTCCGGCCGCACTATGGCCCTGGGGTCGACTCAGCCTCTAACAGAAATGAGTACCAGGAATATTTCCTGGCGGGTAAAGGTGCGTAGGGCTGACAACCTTACCACCTTCATATGCCGATTGCCTAGAAGTCTGGTAGCCTCAACCTCCTGGAACCCTAAGGGCCTGTCCAGGCCGGTAACGGGATTGCTTTACCTTTTTACTTGACAGTGACAGTACTTGAGATGTAGCCGGTTCACTGTGTGAATGTGACCCGGTTTAACAAATGCTTAAAAAGAAATGTCGTGTTCCCAAAGCGGCGAATTTTAAGACTGGTGGAGTTAGTGGACTTACACTCTTCTGCAAAGTTAAAAACCATCTACTAGACTGCATGGTGTCACAACCCAGAAGGCCGTTTGTTAGGAAACGAAGAGTTCGAAAAATGAGACTGTAAGCCACTTAAGTGAAGTATGAAATTTGTGTATCGTTATGCTGCACTCTGTGTGTGTGTGTGTGTGTGTGTGTGTGGGGGGGGGCTGCGCTTTTGCAAATTGCGACTTTTGAGCCATCTAATGAAATTTGGCCCCCAACGCGGTAACTTCCAGCTTACTACAGTTCATAGATCAGGATGGCGAACGTGCGCAATTTTGAGGTTTAAGAGACACTTGCGGCACTTTAGGATTATTAAATTATGAATTTACGTATGTATGTATGTATGTATGTATGTATGTATGTATGTATGTATGTATGTATGTATGTATGTATGTATGTATGTATGTATGTATGTATGTATGTATGTATGTACGCGTGTATGTATGTATTATGTATGTATGTATGTATGTATGTATGTATGTATGTATGTATGTATGTATGTATGTATGTGTGTGTGTGTGTGTGTGTGTGAGACGGTGAAATGCTAACGACAGGGAACCGAGGCAGCTTTAGTCGTTTTAATGAATCTACCAGGGGCAAATTCGTAAGGCAAGTTTCCCGCAATATCCGTGTAGACAGTAATGTGTTTAGCGCGTGTAGCAACGCTTTTCGTGTTCCATAAACATGTCTTAGCGCCACAGGGAAAATTGCAGAGCGGCTGTAATTGTTAACATTGGTCCGTTTGAGTGCTATAGAATATGAAGATGTTTATTGCGGTTATGCAGATGGAGCATGTTCTTCACCGTTAATGCCACCAACAGAAATTCCTTTTTCTCGGGTCTAAACAGAATAATAGTAAACTGAAATACAGGGTCAAAATCATCCATAGTTTGTGTAATATTTCAACCTCCAAGTGTTTTCAGATTAAGTTATTGTTACACTTCGTTCTAAAAAGGAAAAGGCAAGTGATCGCTTGGTATTGTTCCCTTGCATATGGACCTGGGAATTGGGTGGGTATCAGGTTCAAATTTTTATCTAAGTATCGACTTGTCTGCAAAGTAATTAAAAAAGAGTTCAGTTGATGTCAGTGGTGTGGCACAAGCTTTGAAATGAGCTCTTGTCCAGCTATCTCTGATAAATTGCTCCGGAGATATTGCGTTGGAAATAGTCACGCGCGGGACGATTTTGACCACATAATGTAAAATTCGAGGGTCGATATCTCCAAAAGTAATAGACGTAGAGTGTTAAACACTATTCGCTTTTTCCAGACGCCCGGAAATTTAAACATTATTCGATTTTTCCAAACGCTCAAAAATTATATAAAATTTAAGAGCATTAAAAAGTGAAAGGTTATTTCGCTGTGAAATTTTGAATTTTAACGGACCCAACGTCGGTGTTTAGGAGGCGGCACTGTAGGTGACAGGTGAGTCAGATTGGATTTTCAAAAGCTTAGACGAAGAGTTGCGAGAGCTTATCCAGTTGAGAAGAAACTTGCCTCTTTAAAGGTCGACTCCTGTTGCCATGGCAGCAACAAAGACTTTTCAGTGCGGCACAGTGTTGAGCCTGCCGCCTCAACTGGGCGTTATATTCGGAGCAGAGGAACGGGGATCATTATTACTGTAGTATGATTAGCAGCTTCTGTACTGTTGGGACACTTTAAATTCTTTAACCGAATACAAAATAAGATCCGTCAATCACAACACATTTATTATAAGTAAACACTATTACGTAAGCCGGTCCCACTGGCCGCGCGGTCTAAGGCGTAGGTCTGCGGCCGAGCGCTTGCTGGGATCGTGGGTTCGAATCCCACCGGAGGCATGGATGTGTGTCTCTTGTACAGCGTTTGTGTTGTCAGGTAGAAGTCTCTGTGACGGGCCGATCCCTCGTCCAGGGGAGTCCTACCGACTGTGATGTGTGTCTGAGTGTGATCAAGTTAAAAATAAACAACCTCGACACCTACTGTGAGTAGATAGAAGAGGTACAAGTTCGCTACAATATATCAGCCCAAATAAGGGCCATCCTCAGGGTAAACACAAATATATATATAAATACAGGTAATAATAGTAGAAGCGAAAGAGGCCTGTTTCTTACGTGTATAGGTATCATATGATGCGATAAAAACTCTGTCATTTATTACCTCCTTAAATAAGCGTAATTCAAAATTCTGCCTCACTAAAACACAGATATAAAACCTTATTTTTCTTCCATGGCGCAACAGCTGCTAGTGGGCCAGGGCCTCCTCATTGTCGAGGCTTCATGATCACACTCAGACACACCACAGTCGGTAGGACTCCTCTGGACGAGGGATCGGCTTGTCTCAGAGACCTCTACCTGAGAACACATAGCAGTCACAAGATAGAGACAGCCATCTGCCCGGTAGGATTCGAACCCGCAATCCCTGCAAGCGAGCGGCCGCAGACCCACACCTTAGACAGGTCGGCCACTGGGATCGGCTCATAAAACCTTACTTGAATGACAAATTTAGACATTCTTTTAATTTCTTAATATACTACAGTGAAGTGCGCTGTAAGCCAACAATTGGAATTTTGTATTATTTTCAAGTATCCGTTGTAGTGCCGATGTCACTTCGGGACAGTTTTCTCCTATACTGCGGTTCTTCGTATTAAATATAGTTGTGAAATGTAAATTTAGGCCGCATATTTTCGAATATTTTTAAACAATAAGCACCCTTTTTTGTGTATACGTGAGTGTTTAATCGATGTTTCATAACCCCGTGAGTACGGCTCAAGCATGTAGCGAACTTATGTAGGCCTTTGTACGCCCTGAGGATTCCAGGAAATTGAGGATTCCAGGAGGTTGAGGCTCCCAGATTTTAAGACCATCGGCAGATGAAGGTAGTAGGTTGTCAGTCCCACGCACCGGCCGCCTTTACTCCAGGTCATACCCCCGGTACTCATTTATGTTAGAGGCTGAGTTGATCCCAGGGCCATAGTGCTGTCGGAAGGATTAAGTCAATGAAGAATTCCAGTAACAACATCGGGAATCGAACCCGCGATGTAGCGCAGTGCCTGAATCAACTGTGCCAACGCGTGCCACCAGTGAACTTGTGTAGATAATAATGTTTACTTGCAGTAAATGTATTGTGATTGATTTTGTTTTGTGTTTGATTGGTTAACTGACACAGCGGGATGACCTCTTTAAAATATTTAATCTGTTTGCCTACTTTCAGTTAGAGATCGCTGGTGGGGAAAGTGAGGTATAAAATGTTACGACACTTAACGTCTGTTAGAGGTATAAAACGTTGTGTAACAGGGGCAATTGAGTGTCATTTGTTTGCGAGACTTGAGCTTCTCACAGCGGTGTTGCGGGGGATTTAATGTTTTGGCATGTGGCGCCGTATTGTTGGGCGAGTAGTTTCGGACGTTTTGATAGATCGAGTTGCGTTTGAATGTTCGGGAACCACTCACCCACAGACACAGTGTCACATTTCTGAAGGCCGAAATAATTAAAGACACTTAAGTGCTTTGCTGTGAAGTTCGTTGCTCTCGGTGTGTATCATTTTGCATTTATTAATTCTTAAGGAAATCGTGTGTGCCATGTTTTCAGTAAGGCTGGCACCCCTGGCAGTGCCATGGCTCAGGCGGTTAGCCGCCGGCCTCCCACCGCGGAGACCCGGGTTCGACCCCGGGGTCAGTTCAGGTGGGATTTGTGGTGGACACAGTGGCACTGGGACAGGTTTTTCCCCGACTACTTCGGTTTTCCCCTGTCAATTTCATTCCACCGGTGCTCCATTACTAAGGAAAGGAAAAAAATCATCATCATCATCATCGTCCTCTTCATCACAGGGTTGCACAAGAAGCCTCAAGGCCGCGGTGCGTCCGTAGCGTCTGCTGCGGGGCCCTTTACCACTAAAAAAAGAGGCTGGCACCCAATTTTTATCCATTTCCGTAGAACACTAATTATGCCAGTGTTGCCTATGCGTAGGTTAATGGCTAAGAATTTTATTTATATAAGGTTATTGACCATGAATATTACTTTCTCGTCTTCAGGTACTGCTCTGTGTTGCATTCAGGCGAATTCTGTATGTCCGGGAATAAATTTCTGACCTCTGTAACAAATTACCATTTATAACCTGGAAATCGGTGAGAAATTAATTTTCGTTTTATGAGTTTTTCTCTTACGAGCAGTTATATATGAAGGAATTAAGCTTGTAAACCGAGGGATTACGGCATTCTAAAAACGTATAAATGTCTAAGGACAGTAAAAGAGATTCAACTTATGCACCATGTTATTGTTTATTTATAAACCTTTGTCTTGTAGATCCCCAACATGTTTCGACAGATAGTTATGCGATCGTCAGGTGGGGGGGGGGGTATTTTTACAAATTGCATAAGATGTGCGTTAAATTATAAAAAGGTAAAACAGTTAAAATGTTAAAAACTTCTGTAAAAGTCTTGTCCTGGTTTGGTGTTGTTTTGGTGATTTTCGGTCTGGTATCCTTAAGGTATGTAATTCCAGGTGTGTGTGTGTGTGTGTGTGTGTGTGTGTGTGTGTGTGTGTGTGTTGTAGGATATCCCGTGTATCGGGCCAGGTGTGTCGGGTTGTAGTATGGTGGAACACGCCAGTTAAGCAAATGTCTGAGGGTTATTTGATTAGTACAGAGGCTGTATTCTCACAAGACGTCATCCACACAACGGAAGTAACTTATGGTGTACGGATGCAGGCCTCAGTCTCTCTCTCTCTCTGTCTCTCTCTGGCATAATCCGTTAAAGATAAACTAAAATCATAGTTGATATACAACGTTTTTAAGGTCCCGTTGCGGCTTTGTACCGGCGTAATTTGAAACAAGAGGCAGCAAGGATATAAAACATGCGCCGTGAACACAAGGTCAAGCTTAGCCTTTTAAAACCTGGCGGTAACTTTACGTACCACCAGGTTTAACATTAAAAAATTCTACGTGGTGCCCACATTGCGTTTATGTGTTTTGTACGGATCTCAGAACAAACAGCAACTTTTGCCTTATAAAACATTAAGAGATTGGTTTTTATAACCGAAGTGGAGAGTGTTTACAGCGCGGTACGCACTGAGTCCTTATATAAAACAGATTATCTTTCGTTTTAATGGGTTAAGTTTAGCTGTAATGCTCCATATTAATGTGACGCGTCAAAGTATTGTTTGCATCAAACTGTTTAGATTCGCACTCATTTCAGTTTATGTCCCGTGTTCCCGTCCCTAGTGTTGTACAAGAAAACTGTATGTTTGGTGAATTTCTTGAAACGCGAAGTAATATGTTGGAAATATCAGTGATTGGGGGCAGAAAATGTTTGTAGGCAAGGTAAAGGCAACGCCAAAGTTTTCTGTGTCCGTGCCATAGAGGGATATGCAGGGAACAGAATCTAGATCGTCTCGTTCTTAACCTCGGCAGTACATGGAAGTGAGTGGTTAAACTCACACCCGCACCGTTTTACCCCCGGGAAAGAACCCGGCATCCATTGAACAGGATGCTGGGTTGGTCCCAGAGCCAGTAGGGGGAGAGAGAAGTCATTGTACCTAACAGAATTCGAACCCCGTACCTTCCCTTCCGATATTTCCTGGGGGTAAAGGCGACCGATACGTAGGGATCACAACTTTACGCCCTTCATGTGCCGGCTGTCTTTGAATCTGGGAGCCTCAACCTCCTGGGGCCCTCAGGGTCAGCCCAGGCCTGTAATGAGATTGCTTTGTCTTTACCTTCCCTCCCGCAGCTTAGGGGCTATATCGATTACGCTAACCCGGTTCTCCTTTATTTAGCAGGAGAAAAACTGCATCTTTTGGCTAGACGAAGAATTTAAATGCTGCAGTTGACGGGGATAAATTGATAATAACAGAAGTGAACACCTATCTAGCAAAGCGTGTAGCTGCCGCCTATGGTCAGGTAAACAAATAACTTCTCCCCTCTATCTGTGCTTCAGTAATGTGTTTTAGAAGGCAGTTCCTAGGCAAGATGTGATTAATCCAGTCAGCCTTCCTTCTTTTCACTCTTTGTAGGATATTCCTCTCCCCCTTGACTCTATGTAATAGTTCTTCATTTCTCACACGATCGGTTGAACTGATCTTCTTCGTCCTTCTCCAACACCACATTTGAAAGCTTCCCACGGATTTATGATCCACTTTCCGAAGTGTGCAAGTTTCAGCACCATGCAAATCCATGTTTCACATGCAGTACTTTGCTAGTTTCGTCCTTAAATTTAAATTAATTTGCTGCCAGAAAGAGTTTTCTTCTTGGTGAATGCTGTTTTTGCCATTTTATGTATCATAAAAAATTATGCTTTTACAAATGAAAAAATTAATATGTAAAAAATATATTTCTATGGCGCGACTGCCCCTAGTGGGGCCAGGGCCTCCTCATTATCGAGGCTTGACGATCACACTCACACACACGACACTGGAAGGATTTCTCTGGACGAGTGATCAGCCCGACGCAGAGATCTCGACGTGACATCATACGACACACAACAAAGAGAGACTTCAATGCCCCCGGCGGGATTCGAACCCGCAATCCCAGCAAGCGAGCGGCCGCAGACCCACTCCGTAGATCGCGCGGCCGCTGGGATAATACGTAAAATGTAGAGAACTGAAAATAGAAATGAATTTACGATGTCTAGTACTTACTTGCAAAACTGTAAGATAATAAATGATAGTTGATTTATGGATCTCAACCCACAATACCCCATAATATAATTACAGTAATCCATAACGGTTAACGAGTTTTCTGTTACTCGAGATGCACGAATTAATACCATGCGGAAAGGCTGAAAATCTAAATACTGGTACCATAGGTCCTTCTTGCTTGCAACGTATCTTCTCTTCCTTCATTCCATCCTTCTTGTTTGCATTCCCACACGCACACATTCGCCTGCATCCTGGCGTCTCTTTGTAATTTCTTCGCCGTTCCTCAAATGCTTCTTCGTCCTCTGGAATCACAGCGAACGCTCAACGCGAGCAGCGTGCAGACACAAAGGAACACTTCCAACTTGAACTTAGGCGCCGTTTCTGTGTGACAGGCGTCGGTGCTATATGGAACACGTCTGGAAGTCCTCCGTCG
>BLKM01000379.1:403686-418686 GCA_013340265.1 Coptotermes formosanus | reverse complement strand
TACACAAAATTTATAAACTTAACTTTTTAAAGCCTAGCGGTAACTTTACGTACCACCGGCTTTAACATTCACAAATTCTACGTTCTGTCCACACAGTGTATTTATGTGTTTTGTGTGGATCTCAGAACAAACAGCAACTTTTGCCTTATAAAACATTAAGAGATTGTTTTTTATAACCGAAGTGGAGTGTGTTTACTGCGCGGTACGGACTGAATTTTTTAAATGTACGTTCTGCCCACACAGTGTATTTATGTGTTTTGTGTGGATCTCAGAACAAACGGCGATTATTTCCCTGTACAGCATTAACTGACTGGTTCTATAACCGAGATAGAGTGTGTTTACTGCGCGGTACGGACTGGGTCCTTATATATAAAACACACATGCTTCTTGTTTAAAGGGTTAATGTTTTTCGCGGTTGTGAAACTTGATAGCTCATCCTAAGGGCTGATCCTTTTCGAGGTGCTGGCATGGATGTTTGTACCTCAGCAGTATGTTGTAAAAAACTGCGTATTGTGAAGCTTAAGAATTTGCATTCTTGGAATATACAATATTAGGGTGATTTTTTTTTCATTTTGTTTATTCCGTGAGTAAACAGCACGAAACACGCCGGAAACCAGTTAGTCGCCTGCCAACAACGGTACAGTACGCACACACAACACCCAATAGGGACAAAATTTCAACCACATCCGTATAATGCCACATGACTCAAATCGGCGCAGTAACCGCGAAGAACAGTTGACCGGCTTACCAGAGGCTTTTAATAATATTTTAACGATTTTTAATATTTTAACCCTTTAAAGACGAAGCGTATCTGTTTTATATAGGGACACAGTGCGTACCGCGCTGTAAACACTCTCCACTTCGGTTATAAAAACCAATCTCTTAATGTTTTATAAGGTAAAAGTTGCTGTTTGTTCTGAGATCCGCACAAAACACATAAACGCAATGTGGGCACCACGTAGAATTTTTTAATGTTAAACCTGGTCGTATGTAAAGTTACCGCTAGGCTTTAAAAGGTTAATATGATCCGTGTTCAGTGTAAAAGTTTTATTTGCACCAATGTGAAAGACGCACATAGCCCTACGCAACGAGATTAAACGCTACATTTAAAGGTGGAGTCACATTATACAGCACGACACGACACAACACGACACGACAAAAACCAGCCTGCATTCACCTCTACCGGCAGTGACAGACAGAGTACTCTCTCCCAATGCAAACGACAGTCTTTGTCTGTCTTTGTTGTTACGTGTCGGTTACCGCCTACTGTGAACTCGAGCATGTCAAATCCATACAAAAAAATTTTGTCGTGTCATGTCATGTCGTGCCGCATAATGTGAATCGACCTTGAAAGGGAGCAGCAATTAAAGGCGACGGACCTACAGGCAGATGTTTCTATAATGGTGTCCTCCCTGAAGATGGCGCCATAGCACCGAAACATGTCGGAGTCGTGCATAGATTTGGGGTATATGGTGAATGTGCATTTAGTTGGTCAAATACAATGATATAATGACTAATACTAGGTTGGTTAAATGCGGAGGATAGATTTGTGAATATTGCATGTGGGTTTGAGATAAATTCTTACAGATTTCGCTGTATAAAAAGGGGGATAGATTTATTGGAGGATGTGGGCGTAGATGAGAGCACAATATTAACCCTCTAAAGACGAAACGTATCTGTTTTATATAAGGACTCTGTGCGTACCGAGCTGTAAACACTCTCCAATTCGGTTATAAAAACCAGTCTCTTAATGTTTTATAAGGCAAAAGTTGCTGTTTGTTCTGAGATCCGTACAAAACACATAAACGCAATGTGGGCACCACGTAGAATTTTTTAATGTTAAACCTTGTGGTACGTAAAGTTACCGCTAGGCTTTAAAAGGTTAAAATTGAATGTAAATGATTAGGGATGGGAAGGTTGGGGATCGATTAATCTATCAGAAGATAGGAAATATGTAGGAGCTGTTTAGAGGCACGATAATGATACTTCGGATTCAGAAGACAACGTATAATTTATCAGCAGCTGGGTGTTTATCAGCTTCTCATGAAGGATTTTGCTTCTTGCAGTAGGTGTTCAGCTTTCCTAACATTTATATGCATGGAAGCAGAAAGATGTAAAGATTAAGCTCCCAGGGCTGTAAAATTATGATCCAGAATCGCTCGAACTTAACGGGGTTTTAAATTTAAGCGTCATGGAAATTTCGACGATTAATGTCAGGATACTGATCCTTGCGTCAGGATACTAATCCTTTCTGTAAGATTAAATAGCGTTATGTAGCTAGTAAGAGACGTTTAAGTTGAAATTCTACCTCTTATACAGACTTAAGTCAACCAAAGTTTCCAGCCTGTTTAAATGCTCGTATTTACGTCCCTTCGATCCTCAGTGGCCGCGCGGTCTAAGGCGTAGGTCTGCGGCTGAGGCCTTTCTGAGATCGTGGGTTCGAATCCCACCCGGGGGGCATGGATATTTGTCTGTTGTGATTGTTTGTGTTGTCAGGTGGAGGACTCTGCGACGTGCCGTTCCCTCGTCCAGAGGAGTCCTGCCGACTGTGATGTGTGTCTGAGTATGATCACGTGAAAATAAAAACCCCCTACACCTGCTGTGGACAAGTAGGTAGAAGAGAGAAGGACTACGAAACGATTTACTTCCCTTCGACGAATGCTAATACAGTTACACTGTAGGCGGAGACAAATTCTTGTACTTGTTTCTTTATATGATTTGTCTGAAGGCTCAGTCCGTCAGAAGCGATGCTTTTCCATTATATGTGTCTGCGCCATAGACATCTGCAGATTGGAAAAGAGAGACATTACAACAGCCCACTTGACCGACCCACGTCTCTGTCATTGAAGAAGTGTCTTTGTATAAAAGTCTGTAATAATTCGATATATTGTGTGCAGTATAACTTAGAAAGGAAAAGTCAAACTAAGACTACTGGCAACAGCGACTTTAGGTAAAGAATAAATTTGGGGGGGGGGGTGCAAGATCTGTGGATCGGGACTGGATGCATTTGCTTCAAGGGATACTGTATTGGCTAAATCTTTTGGGCACGGTGATTATTATTTTCCTTTAATAGGAGGTTATTAGGCACGTTAGAATTTATACTTTATGTCACGAATCGCGGCGCCTGCGCGGAAGGTGAGAAGGCTGGGGAAGTCACTCTGACAATGCAAGCCTTATGATTCTTTTACATTAGAATTCTGTACTTACAGATGTTCGGATACGATTTGCTCTGCTCAAAACCGAGCTGTAAATGAACCCGCCTTACTTGTGTACCACTCTTTCGAAAACGTGGACTTCTAAATTTAATTCACTTTCCCTGAAAGTGTGGAATACACAAGTTGTCATATACAGAATGATTCAGGAGGGAAGGTCAATATTTTTGGAGGCGATTGCATCGGTCATTGTGAGAACAAAATTTTATATGAACGTGTGTCTATTTGTGAATGGTCACCGGGGTAGAACTGTTTGAAACTACAATTGCAAAACCTTTGTGAATGTTAATAAGGAAAGAGATTGTCACAGCAGACGCAACAATTGAAGACATACACTTAATTTTCCTCGACGACATGTTTCGGCCGTGTGTACCGGCCGTCGTAAGGTAGGAATTACAGTACCATAAAATGAAAAGTATACTGAGGCGGAGTTTAATAATAACTTTTCTTTTATCTTCTTGTATTTATTGATAACAGAAGCTTAGTATACATTTCATGGTGTTGTGGTTCCTATTTGATGATGGCCGGTACACACGGCCGAAACATGTCGTAGAGAAAAATAAAGTGTATGTATGTAAGTGTTGTGTTTGTTCTGATAATCAAAGCAGTCGATTGCTTACATGCGCAACGGGATGGCGATACCAAAACAAAACATAAAGAGAAATTACTTTCTGTTCATTTGTATTTTAATTTAACTTAATATTTAAATAACAAATTTGTTACCCAGAAATGACACATTTGTTACAGTTCACAATAAATTTTCGAAAATCCCACCGTCAACCTCAATGCACTTTGCAACTGGCGTGCGAAGGTCGCATGTTGTTAGTCTGAGTTGATCTCCACGTTTCTTTATGCGGGCAGCAGCATCCAAAATGCGAGCGAGAGATTCGTTTCATGCATTAATCTTTCTGTTTAAACTTCGCTCTTCATCCAATGCCACAAACAAATATCTAACAGCGTTATTTTTGGAGATTCAAACAGCTCTGTCTGGGTAATAATTCAGAATTAGCCACATGTTCATATGAACTTTTTCCTCACAGTGGCCGACACTGTCACCCCCCAGAATATTGACCTTTCATTCTGAATCACCCTGTGTTATTGAACGCTTAGTGTCTGTATTCTGTTCGCAAGTAATCGCGCAAGTTTGGCGCGTTCAAGTTTGTCTGTTGTATGGATCTTTGGACGAAGAGAGGAAATTGTGATGTACCCCGACAATGCATTGTCTCGGCACACAATCTCACTACGTAGAATCCAATTATAACCTAACAAACTGTGGGGCTTGTACTCCTGTAATTAGTTCAGCAATAACATTGCTGCCCTAAGTATACCTCTACGTGCAGATCATAATATTTCAAGGTCATTCAATTAGGCTTAACTTCTAGGCGTAACTTTGAACGTCAGTCTAACCCAAGTTCGAAAAGTGGGCTAGTTGACATGTGGCTGGCTGTAGCCGCCTTACAAACGACGCCCGAGTCGGAGAGTGCTGTGCAATTTGTTTGCTTCTAGCACATAAATACAGCAGTCATTTGCCAACCACAGTTTTCTCTTTTTTATCTAGTTTTTCTCCATGTGGAATTTCTTTTTTTGCAGCCGCAATTTTTGATATATGAAAGAGTTAGTGTCTAACCCAGCAAAGGTCCATATTTATTGGAAGCAGGGCTGTACTGCCATCGGACAACAATTTTATACTTCACAAATTATCATTGCAATTTTGTTTATGACAGTTTTTAATGCATTATCGTAGTTATTTTTAAACTATGACAACCGGTATGAATGTCTTGTATTTAACAAAAAAAGGCAGGTTATAATTTAGCATCATCATAGCAGCCGATCCCGGTGGATTTGCTGTCTAAGGTGTAGGTCTACAGTCGCTTGATTCTTGGGATCGCGGGTTCGAATTCTGCTGAGAGACTTGATGTTCGTCTCTTGTGTTTGTTGTGTGTTGTGTAGGTAGCGGCGTCTGCGATGAGCTGATCACTCGTTGAGAGGAGTCCTACAGTGTGTGTGTCTAACTGTGTGTGATACAAAAACGTCACCAGTGAGGCGGTCTAGGCCCCATTTGGGCTTCATCGGCAAGGGAAAAGAAAATCTAATAGCAGCTCTAATTCATCTAACCCACATTGTCCCTTAAGGAATTTTTCTTTTGGTTTTGCCAATTACGACGTTTCAGGAACCTGATTCTTATTGTTGGCTTGGAAATACTGCCGTGTCCAACAGTGGATTATTTTTGGTTATTGGGCACAATTACATTTTTAATTTCCTTATGCCCACGGTAAGAAGAGTACGTGGATTCTCTCAGCTTTATTTTGATTGAATTTGAGGTCGTAAATCAATATGTGAGTCACAAACACAAGAAATATTCGTGAGTTATTTGCATTGTTTTCTCACAATAGAAACAGAAACTCTAATTTTTTCAGTAATGAAATTAGTCTAAATATACAGACAGGGAGGGTAACAAGTGGGAAAGTAAAATTTCAAAACAGAAAATTAACCTGAGTCGTATTTAAAGTCAGTCCGCACCGCGCAGTAAGCACACTCCGTCTCGGTTTCAAAACCAACCAGTTAATACTACGTAGAGAAGTAATTAAAAAGTTTCATGTTTCAGTGATCAGGGTGTTCAGGTTAAATCTCAAATGCAAGTGTAACTGAATAAGGAGTAGTGTAATAAATTAATAAATAACCTTGAGCCAAGAAGAGGTTATGAAAAGGATCGAGGGCTGGCGGATAATTATTACGAAAATCCGTGGTATGAGGTCACGTAGTCAGCTGATTTATATTTCTAGTTATTTTCCACTGAGGTATATTAACAACGTCAGTCTTGTGACTCTTGTTTAATCACATCCCCTTACGTTCGTACCCACCTTACTCTGTCTCTGTCTCTATCTCCATTTCTCCTTCTGTTCGTCGTTCAGTCCGTTCCAAACGTAATTCCATCACCATGCGGCTCTGCAACAGAACTCAATATAAACGATCTCTTGTCAGTCTTCCGTTGTTGTAAACAGAATATGTAATGCAGATAACAGTAGTGGCTCTTCGGAAATGCTCTAAATACCCATCACTTGCTGTTGAACAGGTTATATTTCAAACAGGTTTTACAAACTTGTGAATAAAGTTTTGTTCGTTAACGGAAATGCGTATGTGACTTTCGCTCTTCCGGAATGCTAAGCAACGCATATTGGCATCTGGTTTCTTCACCAGCTCCAGATCTTCGCTGCGTAACATCCCGGAAGAGCGAAAACCTCAACTAAACCTCGGCGGAAGTCTGAAACCACGGAAATACATATGTTGAGAATTGTAATAAATATGCTATTTACTTAATTCAGTTAAATATATTTATTAAGTACCGGGGTAAGGCATGGTCTCTTTGCCTTGTTTTGTATGCAGAGTGTTTATAAAGTTCTTGTCTGATGTGTTACTGTACAAATCACGTATTGGTTTGTCGGTAGATGCAGGTATGTGAAATGTTACTTGAGAATAATGTGTAACAATCCCTTAGACTCAAAGCTGCGCTTATGTTACACGTTTTATTTCGTTCGTGCTTTCGCAGTCCTTACCTCTTCTACCTACTCACAGTAGGTGTCGAGGTTGTTTGTTTTCACTTGATCACACTCAGACACACACCACAGTCGGTAGGACTCCTCTGGACGAGGAATCGGCCCGTCGCAGAGACCTCCACCTGACAACACAAACACTGTACAAGAGACAAACATCCATGCCCCCCGGTGGGATTCGAACCCACGATCCCAGCAAGCGCTCGGCCGCAGACCTACGCCTTAGACCGCGCGGCCACTGGGATCGGCTGCACGTTTTAGTACGCTATAGTGATCATATTTTGTGTACTTGATTTAACGGCACCATCAGTAGTTTAGCAAATATAACCTCGAACGAAAAAATGACAGTGAATAATAAATTACAAAGAAAGATTTAGGAGAACAATGTAAAATCTCAGGATAGCCGTTATGTCGACCGAAGTTTGAAACTGTCGCCTCCCGATGGCAAGTTCTGAAATATCAGCATGCGTGATTTCAGGCTTCCGCCGCGATGTAGATGAGATCTGCACTCTTCTGGGGTGTTACGCAGCGTCGGGTGGTAGTTCTGTACCGACGTTTCGGGACAACGTAACAGTTCCATCTTCAAGGGTCAGGAATTCGAAGAAGGCTTTTTTTGACCCTTGAAGATGGGCCCAATAATCTGTCCCGAAACGTCGGTGCAGAACTGCTACTGTGCAATGCATAATATCCCACAAGACCGCATATCTCAAGTATCAGTATTGACCCCTGAAAGTAAAAGAGACATTTTCTTCCGAATTTTAATCAGCAACCTCAATACTCGGTGTAACAAAGCAAAAGAACTCAGTCCGTAACATCAGTGCTGGGGAGACCTGGAATTTCGCACTTGTCTGAGACCTTACGAATTGGATCACTGTGTTTGGTGTATGTTCATTAAAGTGTTGCGTATGACATTAACCCTTTAAAGACGAAGCGTATCTGTTTTATATAAGGACTCAGTGCGTACCGCGCTGTAAACACTCTCCACTTCGGTTATAAAAACCAATCTCTTAATGTTTTACAAGGCAAAAGTTGCTGTTTGTTCTGAGATCCGTACAAAACACATAAACGCAATGTGGGCACCACGTAGAATTTTTTAATGTTAAACCTGGTGGTAAGTAAAGTTACCGCTAGGCTCTAAAAGTTTAAATAACAGACTCCATGGAGCAGAGTTCTTCTTGAAAACTTATTATTTCCTCAGCCAGTAAAGTCCTCGCATTTTATGGAACTCGAAGATTCATTGCCACGTTCACAAGACCCTGCCACTTGTCCCTATCCTAAGCCAGTTCATGCCACCATCCTACTTCTTCAAGATCCATTCTAACTTTATCTTCCCATTTACGCCTAGATCTTCCAAGTGTTTCTTCCCTTCATGTTTACTCACCAAAATCCTGTATGTACCGCCTGTCCCCCATGCGAGCTACATGCTTCCATCTCATTCTTCTTAATTTGATCACCAGGGTGAGGACTACAGATCTTAAACCTCCTTGTTATGTAGTCTTCTCCACTCTCTTGTTACCTCGACGCACTTAGGCCCAAATATCACTCTCAGCACCCTACTCTCGAGCACCCTCACTCTATATTCTTCGCTCAATGTGCGAGACCAAGTTTCTTCTTCTTCCTCCTCCTCTTCTTCTTCTTCTACTTCTTCTTCTGGCATTAGCGTCCTTGGTGGACCTTAACCTCTTCCAAAATTGTTCTCATTTTTTCCAATTTTAGAAACTTCCCAACAGAACATTTTTTATGGAATGGAGTTGTAGCCCCACGCAAAACCCCGCAACCTGGAGGACCAGGGTATCCCTTTTGTCTGGGTGATCGCCTTTGACCTGTCTGGCATGAGAGGCCCTACCAGTGGTTACGCTACTGCCAGCCTAGGTCTCAGGATCCTTAGACTACGCGAGACCCACCGCTACGTTAACCGTTTAAAGCGTAGCGGTAACTTTACATACCGCCAGGTTTAACATTAAAAAATTCTACGTGGTGCCCACATTGCGTTTATGTGTTTTGTACGGATCTCAGAACAAACAGCAACTTTTGCCTTATAAAACATTAAGAGACTGGGTTTTANCACTGAGTCCTTATATAAAACAGATACGCTTCGTCTTTAAAGGGTTAAAATAGGGGTACCATTGGGGAGAGATGAAGTTTCATACCCATATCAGACAACAGGCAAGATTACAGTTCTGTATATTTTAACCTTTAAATTTTAGGATATCAAAGTGAATGACAAGAAAAACTACGTAAAGCTGCTATCATTGTGATACATTATATATGTCTGTTACAAACACTGTTTTGTTGCGTGTAAAATAACTTTTCACTTTATAATTATACAGGAACTTGAAATGAGTCAGACTGCTGTATCTTCGTTTCTGCTTATCTCGAATTGCTCGTCACTGTGTTAGGAAACTTCACGAGCACGTGCCTTGGGGAGACACAATCGCTTGCGTAAATCATTAGGAACAAAACCTTACTGAAGACGCCACATGTAGGAATGACTTCAGATGAAGAATTTTCTCCTGTTCGTACATGCTCACCAAAATCGATGGTTCATTAATATGTTCTCTAAGGAATTTGAAATTCGTCGTTACATCATTTGTATTCAATGCCACGAAGTGCATAAATGTATGGAGAACGGCCTTACCTGGGGTAAGCCGCAAAATTTTAAGGCATTTCTGGAGAGACTGATTATCATTTTATGGCGCAATTCTCTACCATGTATGAAATATTGAAGTGCAGATGGAAGGTGGCTGTGGGCTGTTTGTGGGTAAGCACCCCCCACTCCCCCGCCGCCGGTTGCCTGATTTTATGAGTTTCTGTGCCGCATTTTCCAGTACGGTTCGCTCGGTGTGACAGTTACAGTACCGGTTACGGAGCAGTTCTTTTCATCGTTATTATTACAGAAACTCATTACCAGAGATTGTGCGTGCTTGTATGTCATCATGGCTGGAGAAATGAGACGAAACGCTGTCTGTTTTATATAAGGACTCAATGCGTACCGCGCTGTAAACACTCTCCACTTCGGTTATAAAAACCAGTCTCTTAATGTTTTATAAGGCAAAAGTTGCTGTTTGTTCTGAGATCCGTACAAAACACATAAACGCAATGTGGGCACCACGTAGAATTTTTTAATGTTAAATTGGCCGGTACGTAAAGTAACCGCTAGGCTTTAAAAGGTTAAATCAAAATGTATTAGACGCGTAGGGGAACAGCACTGTCATTTACGCACCTTGCTGTGGTAGATAGTGACACTGTGTAGTGCACGAAGTGTTGTGTGACCAAAGTCTGAATCTTGACCTGCAATGAAGGCATTATATTGGGTCATCATAAATTGCACTTAAATCTGACTAATACGTCAACCAACTTACGCACTTAGTAAAGTACATTCATAAACACGTACACCACTACATCGTCAGGGAGTTAATCTGGACAAAGGAGTACAACGGCAGCAGGCCTATCTGGGTATTGTTTCGGGACACAATCCAGTCCATGCTCTCATACCACTTCTTTAAGATCCATTGTAATATTATCCTTACATCTGTGCCTAGGTCTTTCAAGTGGTCTCTTTCCCTCGTTTGCTGACCACAACAGCGCGTGCACATCTCGTATCCACATATGTGGTACATGCCCCGCCCATCTCCTTGATTTGATCATCCGAATAATAATAATAGGTGAAAGGTACAGCTAATAAAGCCATTCATTATGTAGTCTTCCCCACTCCCCCGTCACCTTTTCTATCTTAGGCCTGGTGTTGCCCAGTCACTTGTCTAGAAAAGGAATTGGAAAATTTCTACGAAGAAGAAGAAGAAGAAGAAGAAGAAGAAGAAGAAGAAGAAGACAGGAGTAATACACGTAACAGCCATAAAATTGTATTGTGCAAATACTTTTGTACACGATTAGACGATATTCGTAGAAAACATCAGAAATTTAAGAATCGGAAATCAAGGGAAGAGAGTGAGAAGTTCATATCAAATAATCTTGAGACGATTCATCCCCGTTGCGTCCTGGTTGTTAAGAAGCACAGTAAATCCACTCAAACACAACGCTTATTTCGGCCGGGGCGTGGGGCTAGCCACCCCATCCCCTCCTCGTGCCGAGGCTCACGAACGGGTAGAGCTATACCTCTACTCCCCCTCTTGGGCCCGCAGGGCTTTTTCAGGGTGAACCTTTTATCTTTACAACGCATATTTCTTACAGGATTTATCGTAGACCGAAACATGTTGAATAATACTAGAATAATTGTTGTGTTTGATTGGATTTACTGTGATTCTTATTATTATCAAATGATGCAATGTTATGTTAATACAAAATATTATTTCATTTTGTACTGGTGAACTGATTTTCTGACGGGCTGTGTGAAAGCTATGCGTTACAGAGTACGAGTACGTCAAGTTATAGCATATGCCAATATTATGGACCCTATTCCCGCGCACAGAAATTCCTCAATTAATATAGAACCTGCAATTCAGTCATTTGCGCTTCAAATGTGCTGTCAGACTTATTCCACAAGGCGTAATAAAGTACAGGTTGTGCTGGTTTGAGTGTGTGATTCAGCCCGCCCTTCGTCTTGAATGGCTTGCAAATTATGTTTTCCTGTTCCCACCCACGCGTTTCCTCAGCATTCTGTCAATACACTGGCTTTCCGCTTACTCAAGGGCTCTGGGTTTTTCACACCGATTTCCTGCTTTTCCCGTTCTGTCTTGTTAAGCAGGGAAGATGTGATGAATAAAGATACTGTAATAGAAGTACAGTCGAACTCGGTTTTAACGTCATGAAAGGGACTGAATATTTTGTGTCGTTATAAACGAGGGTTCTTTTTAATAACCGATGGGTGTAATTTTATGGTCAACGGGGTGGAAGTAATTAGTACCGCAGAATATCTGACGTTATAGAAGAGGTGTCGTATAAACCGATGTCGATATAACCAGCTGCCAGTGTAGTTACTTACCGTCATACCTCACAATTTGTTTCTTTCACGCAGGCCTTAAGCGAAAGGCATAGGCATGGATGGGAGGGTAATATTAAAGTGGATCTGTAGAAATAACGTAGTTCGTGACGGAAGTGGCACAGGTAAAAAAATAACGTTTTTCAGGAATTGAAGAAGAAAGTTGGAAACAGAAAATACATTTAATATTGCCTGAAGAGCAACAGGTTTGGATGTGGGGTTTTGTTAGTAGATTCGCACTAGTATAAGCTGGAAAATTTGCATCGGCAACATTTTATGCATAGAGGACTGATAAGGAGGAAAAATTAAAAATTTTTTTACTTGTATAATTTTTCTCATGAATGCGCGATATTACGTACATTTTTCCGTGTACTTTGTCTAATGACGGTGGCAGAATGTCAGTTCATGTAGCGTCGAATAATCGGACGTTCATAGAAAATAATGCTTCATAACGATGTAGAAGGGAGAAGGCGTGGCTTCACTTAAGCTATTATCCGTGTATTTGCATTGAGGGGCTGAAGAATAACACGAAAGCCCTCAGTTTGGGCAATCGAAGTCGTGGCTAAATTTTGAACTGTGCATCTCCCGCCTGCAAGTCAGTAGTGTTACCGTGTGGGACAACTAAGATGTAGGGGTGTGAACTGGATTTAGGTTTCAGTGGCGGATTGTTTTGAACACAGTAACAGACTTTCGGACTGCATAAAACTTCAGGAATTTTCTGGTGGCTAACGCTTCAGGAACTCTCTTCCGTATAATTAGACATTTAGTCCGTTGTATGAAAGGTTTATAACTTGAGACGTAAGGAGGCACTTAGGCAGAACTCGACACCTACTTAAGATTGGTGCACAATGAATGTGCGTGGTCACTGCCATATTTCCATCACTTTACCCCGACGCCAGTATTTTTTTTGTTGACCTGATGTTTGGTTAGAAAGAGGCGTGGCTGCTCGGACGGGGGGGGGGGGGGGGGGAGGGGGGTGGAGAAAAGTGGAAAATGTACGTGCCTGCCTGCCAGTCTGTCATCTGATGCCGATATTACCTTCCATAGCCAGCCGCTGTGCTAACGTCAAATTCCTAAAAATGGCCGCCTTAGCGACCACGGGCACACGAGGCACAGAGGCAAGTGCGCGCGGTTTTGACTGTGGGTATTCTCCGGAGGATTTCCGGTCAATGTGGTCATTAAACTGACAAAACCACTCCTTTGATATATCTTGGAAGAATGTATGCCACTTGCACACACAGAAACAGCACAGTGTTCGCTCCTGTACGTACAGTGCGGTCTGCAGCAGTGAACAGGATAGCTCAGCTGGGGAGGATATTCGCTGTTCATGTAAAGGTAAGACAGGCTGTGTGTTTCAGTAAGTGGTACCGTCACTTTCGAGATCTCAGTGGCGCTTTCTGAATGTTTTGGTGTTCC
The DNA here is from genome assembly GCA_013340265.1 of Coptotermes formosanus. Lineage (NCBI taxonomy): Eukaryota > Metazoa > Arthropoda > Insecta > Blattodea > Rhinotermitidae > Coptotermes > Coptotermes formosanus. Next base: position 405,568 of record BLKM01000379.1, on the reverse strand, counting down.
TCACGAGGTCGCTCGTACATGTAAGCTTCAGGAAGCCTTACTACTGAGTCTAAACATTCCAAGATTCTAATACACGATGGCCGACGGCGTCTCCCGTGTACTATTCATCAGGTTGCGAACCGTATCGAAGGATCCACAAGCCCGTTCACCCTTCATTACTCATCACCTGTCTGAACATAAAACAGAGTAAGCATACCCGAGCATAGATTTGAATTGGGACTTTGCGAATACAAAAATACTAACCACGGATACAAGCAAGCAACAGACCAACCGACCAACCGACCAACCTTCCAACCGACCGACCAACCGACCGACTGACCAACCGACCGACCGACCAACCGACTGACCGACTGAGTGCTTTCACTTTCTTAAAATTAGCAGAGGTAAGTGTTTCATTTCACTACACTTCACAATTACAAGATTACATAACGTCGATAGTAGACGAATAAGGTATGAATGGGAGCATTGGTGGAATGGTACTGACGGGGGAAAATTTGTAAGTACTCGGAAAGGAAGACGTCCTAGTACATTTTTGGTCAGCACAAATGTCACATGTGCTCTTCAGGCTTCGAATGCAGGCCTCTGTGGAGACCGGCCTTCGAAGAACCGGCTAATCGATGGCACACCGGACCTTCTAACGTTGTGTCACATAAGACAGTTCCTTCACCTCGGTAAAGTACGTTAGTAATTAATAGAAATATAAACGTGTGCGTGTTCAGTGACAGATGCGAAATATAAATAAATGAATACACCTGATTAATCCCATGAGGGAAACGTGCTCCTTGTGAAAGCAGGAAGAAACGGAGTGTTTCATCATTAGGTGAGCTATGCCTGAGACGTCTCGGTGAGAGGTGACAACATTAATTTTATCCAGATCGGATGTAAGTGGTCGATACACCATGAAAATCAGGATGAGCGTGTGATTTGTATTTAGGGGCTACATTTACAACTCAAAGAGTGATGTACCCATCGAATTTCGAAGAAATCACACAATAAACTATTTTATACGGAGACAGAAACAGTGCGTAATTTCATCATTTACCCGAACAGAGCAGAATCGCTGTACTATTGCATATTACGGTTGTTGTACGAAATACGCACATTTGTTACATTCACCGCGGGATTCAGGACCGCAACTTAACTGCTGTCTTCCATAATGTCCTTGTACTGTCCTTCCACCCACATTCATAACAAACACAGTGACACTCAAAAGCACTAATCACCAACAAATACACAGAGTTTTATCATCAATCGTAACACACTCTTGAACTGCAATTCAGACCCGGATCGCGGAGAGTTCACGCCTCCAGTACACAGTACACAGTCAACAGCACATTCCTCTTAGAACACTCTGTTCCTACAAAAGCACTAATCACCAACAAATGCACAAAGAGAGTTTTATCATCAATTGTAACACACTCATACATGTTTCGACCCTGCTGGGTCATCTTCAGGGAGAACTTTTTTGTCATCATTACACTAAGGTTATAGTTTATAGTTGAGTGAGAATGTGCTGCTGACTGTGCACTGTATACTGGAGGCGTGAACTCTCCGCGATCCGGGTCTGAATTGCAGTTCAAGAGTGTGTTACGATTGATGATAAAACTCTGTGTATTTGTTGGTGATTAGTGCTTTTGAGTGTCACTGTGTTTGTTATGAATGTGGGTGGAAGGACAGTACAAGGACATTATGGAAGACAGCAGTTAAGTTGCGGTCCTGAATCCCGCGGTGAATGTAACAAATGTGCGTATTTCGTACAACAACCGTAATATGCAATAGTACAGCGATTCTGCTCTGTTCGGGTAAATGATGAAATTACGCACTGTTTCTGTCTCCGTATAAAATAGTTTATTGTGTGATTTCTTCGAAATTCGATGGGTAC
>BLKM01000379.1:322040-401202 GCA_013340265.1 Coptotermes formosanus | reverse complement strand
CACTGATTCAAAACACCCACGTAAATCAAAATTCCTAATTACGATGGTCTATTTTGCCCCCCTCCCCCAACCCCCAATGTTATTACCCAAGTTACACCCATGAATTAATTTACTATTTTATCAATAATCTGGAGGGAAATTTTTGTAGGGCGCTTTCAACAAGTAGACAGACTGCACGCTTTCACCCTTCTCCTTGGCAACGCACTATTATTATAAGTAGTAGTAGTAGTAGTAGTAGTAGTAGTAGTAGTAGTAGTAGTAGTAGTAGTTACNAGTAGTAGTAGTAGTAGTAGTAGTAGTAGTAGTAGTAGTAGTAGTAGTTACACTTATTTAACATACACAGTAACACGCAGGTAACATCAACAACAGTAACTAAATTACATGATTAGCAGCCTGATCACTGCAAATTGACAACCAGCAGTACGCCTTTCCCCTGCACCGCAGCAAAAAAGCGATATTACAGCGAAGGGCTTCCCACGAGTGTCGTGCTGTCCGCATAGGACGCACTCTGCGGTTTCTCTCGTATCCTGGCAAAACACGTTGTTTGTGTTTCAGCCGAACCACAAGCTTCCCCAGCTTGGTACTCGTCTCGTCTTAGCTATGGTCACCAGTCGCGGTTTTCTTCGAGTGATGGATTCCATTTGAGCCAACAGTTTCCGTATCCTAGCAACGGAGCCGCTTATAATTTTAAACGAGCGACGTTAAGTTTGCCGATTGAAGGAATTCCTCCAGCAGTAACTCTGCCATTCACGTAAGAACACTGTGAATCGTTTCTCACACTTTTCCTTCCTATATTTCTTCTCACATTTCTCCCCTAACAACATTTGTTTCTAAGCAACAAGGCTCAGAGACAGAAAGGACACCGAAAACTACGTATATGCATGTGTGTATGTGTGGATACGTTCGACTGGACACCCCTGTGGAAGGTATAAAATCCACTCAAAATTCGACGCACAACATCAATCTTAAATTAAAAACAAACTCAGTGTAAATCAGTACTTAACACATAACCTGTTTACATCGTGTATAGCACATATCTAGACACGTTAACACCGTCTGCTGTTTCTGGATCACAAATTTAATCTCACTTCCACAATGTCCTTATATTATCCTTCCCCCGCACTCATAACAAACACAGTAACGTTCAATTGCAGTTCCTCTCTGTGTGCAGGTTACAGCAGCCCGACATGTCATCAAGACGGATTGTGGTGTTGGTGTCGCTGCTGGTAGCAACACCTGCCCTCATATTCTGCTTATGGTTGGTGATCAAACCAGCACGAATGGCCAAACTGTGTCCTGAGGGATGTATGTGTGAGCCAGGGGGGTACTACGTCGAGTGCCTAGCTTCAGGATTAAGCAATTTTCCTTTAATCTTTCCCACAGACGTCAGAAAACTCGTGCTTTATGCTAACAGTATAACAACCTTGAAGAAGGACAGTTTCACTTCGAGAGGACTGACTGAGCTGGAAGAACTTACCGCAGGCCGCTGTGAAATCAAAAGGATGGAGTTGGGAGCATTTAATGGGGTAACACACTTGAGAAAACTGTCAATGTGGGGTAATGTGTTAAGTGAAATAATACCAGGAACTTTTGAGAAGATGAGCCGCCTTGAATATCTTGAGTTGAGAGGAAACAGAATTGAAAACTTGAAAGTTGATGTATTCTTGGGGTTGATTAATTTAAAATATATGGGTTTGAAAGGAAACAAATTACAGTACCTCCATCCAGATCTGTTTGTAGGATTACCCAATCTCGAATCCGTAGACGTAGCAGACAATCCTCATCTTCACATACCAACTGACCGTCATTTGTTCACATCACATTCTTTGTCACGTCTTGATATATCACGATGCAATGTAAGTTCAGTGTCAGTTGAAACATTTGCAAACGTCACTGCACTGGAACAGCTTGACCTGAGCTACAATAATCTGAGCAGTGTAGATATAAATATACTGAAAGCATTGCCAAAACTGTCCGCACTGTATCTGTCTGGTAACCCGCTACAGTGTGACTGTCAGCTGCAGGAAGTGTGGCGATGGTGTCAGGATCATAACATAGAGACAGCGTCTGGGGAAACAGCGCCGGAATGTGACAGACCGAGTGAAGTACAGGGAATGTGGTGGGGGGTGTTAGAGAAAGGTCAGTGCTCACAGGATAATATGTACTATTATGGAGACTACAAAAATGCAAGCTACAATTACAGTCCTATTGAGGACACGGACTTATACGAATATTATATTGATGCTTTAGAGCTGTTGCATGTACCAGCATGTTACAGTCTGTTGATATTTGGTACAACTGGCAATATCATCATCTTCATCATTATCATATGCAACAAGGAGATGCGAACTGTCCCCAATATGTACATCCTTAACTTGGCTGTAAGCGATATTATTAACTTGGTGATACATTTTTATGTGGGTGCTGTATATCAAAATGCAGGAAATCCGTGGCAATACGGTGACTTTATGTGCAAGTTCTTCCCATTTTGCTATCGTCTGTCAGTCCATCTGACAGCGTACTCTGTAGCTGTGCTTAGCATCCAGCGGTATAGAGTAACAGTGGATCCCTTCCACGTCCATGTCTCTTCACAACCAACATGGCGTGGTACTGTGGCTACACTTTGTGGAGTGTGGATTGTGGCTGCAGTATTTGCCCTTCCTTCAGGCTTATCACAGCATATTTGTTTAGGATGTATTTACAACGAGTGCCAAACTTACTACAGAATGGTCCTTCTGTTTGAATTGTTAGTGTCCTATGGGATTCCCCTGTTCGTAATTGCTTTCTTTTACATAATGACAGCCCGAAATCTTGTTAACAGCACTGTTCCAATGTCCGACGACACGCAGCATCCTCAAATGAACACACGTAAAAATGCTGCAAACATTCTGTTGGGACTTACTGTCGTCTTTGTATTCAGTTTTGTGCCTTGCGTCTTATTGACGTACAGTGTTTTCATCGATATTTCTGAGCTCCAGTTTTGGCATTCTTTATCTCCAGTTAGATTACAATACGTAGTTTTTATCGCAGCATGTTTACTTTTAACTAATTCTTGTCTGAATCCTCTAGCACTCTTCTGTACCAGTCGTGCATTCAGAAGGCATTTGAAACGGTACTTAACCTGCTGGTGCTGTAAAAGAACCCGCGTTACGGATTCGGAACTTACAAAAAAAAATTGATATTTCAGACTTCGTTACTATTTCCTTCAGTTAGAAGCGTATCTTTTATACAAATTTCCAACGTGTATTCTTAAACAAGGATAAATGTGAATGCCTGAATAAGAAATAAATTAACTGTATTCAGTATTATATTTCAGTGTATTTTAGTGTGATTTCCCTGCTATTCATGTAAGAAAATATAACCGAAACGGTAATAAATTCCGTGTTTATAAAATAAAATTCCTTGATGATATTATTGAAATGGTTCCTAAAACACCTTTTCAGGCATGTTTATAACCAGAGTAATTGATCTCAAAGCTGTTAATTCTACTGTGGTTTTTGACAGCAGGAACTGATATTGTTTGGCATTTGTGTCAGGCCCACGAAGCAAATACTAGGACACAGAGTCAGGAAAGACCTGTCAATTACAGCTTCAGCAAAATACAGTTTTTCGATTATTGTTTTATTGTAAGTTGTGTTACACATTTAATCATATTATTGCCATCCTGAAATCCTTTTCGTTAGCAGATTTACCTGATTAACTGGAAATAATTCAGGTACTAGCATTTATGAGTTTATCTTATTAAAATTAATAAAATCAAAATCTAGCAGTGCTAAAGTGTTCTACTTCTATTCTACAGATGCAGATGCTTACTGACGTGTATTTTTGGGCTCTTTCTTTAAACTGTTTACTATTGTTAATACACTTTTCTTTTTTTTCCCCCCGATTTTCCAATTCTGTATATGCTACCACTAAATTTATAATTCCGTTATTTTATAGGATTCCTAGACACTATATGTATACGGAGCATGTTACTTAGAGTGTGGAATGACGAAGAGAGCGAATACTTTGGGTACTTGGAAGAAAACTGGCTATTCCATAAATTAACTATGGAAGTGGATTGGGAGATTATTCGAAACTTTAACAAGTTGTTTCATAAAATAAGGACCTCAATTACATTAGACTACAAAATGAAGACCCATTCAATAGGATGACTAGTTGTTGCATAGAATAACGTCCCGGGTTTAGTTAAAGCACAGAATGTAAAAGTTTTAAACACTTTAACTATTTATTTCATAGGACAACAACCAAACCACGGTTAAAGTGTAAGATGAAACTACACCAGTTACAGCATACAATGATGATCCATTTCACAGGTTTACTAGGTTTTGTATAATGATCACTTATTTCATTAAGTAAATTACGGGTCTCGTTTAAAGAACAGAATGCCCAGCCTCCAAGTAAAGAAAACAATGAGGAACCACGCCACACTTAAACTAGTTATTTCATACAGTAAGTAGTTTTGTCATAGACTAACTAGTTATTTCATACAGTAACTAGATATTTTATACGGTAACTAGTTGTGTCATAGAGTAACTAGTTATTTGATACAGTAACTAGTTGTGTCATAGAGTAACTAGTTATTTCACACAGTAACTAGTTCTTTCACACAGTAATGTCTCGACCACTGTTAGAGCACAGAATAAGGAAGTATTCGTAATATGAAGTATTTACTTCGTACAGTAGCGACCAGACGCCGTTCGTAACACATCCTTAACCCTCGAAATGTCAGCAACACTCACCCAACGGCACAGTGCCACATTTCGGAAGATCCGAGTTGTCGGTATAAAGTTTACAATCTGCCTGTATTTAAGTTGCTTCTCTTTTTGATGCTGTGTAATTAAATACGAAGGGGACAGACACCTTCTGGCTTTTAACCTTTTAAAGCCTAGCGGTAACTTTACGTACCACCAAGTTTAACATTAAAAAATTCTACGTGGTGCCCACATTGCGTTTATGTGTTTTGTACGGATCTCAGAACAAACAGCAACTTTTGCCTTATAAAACATTAAGAGACTGGTTTTTATAACCGAAGTGGAGAGTGTTTACAGCGCGGTATGCTCTGAGTCCTTATATAAAACAGATAAGCTTCGTCTTTAAAGGGTTAAACAAGGATTACGCTGGTAGCGAGAAGGGATATAGTATTTGTGCTCATGACACGGTGGTCCCAGGTAATCGGACCTGGAGGTTTCGAAGAAATGTATTTCCTTTAAAACGTCGGTCTCCGATTGCCCAGTGACGCAGCGTCGTGCTGTAGAAGAACGGAATTCCCAGTTACGTCGCTGCGAGCACCTCAAGACTCGCAATATAAATGATGGCGAATGTGCTGCAGATATGACAGGTTTACTATTAGTTTATATGCGCTCCGCGATAGCTCAGTCGGTATAACGTCTCGCTACGGGCTGGACGTTCCGGGAATCGAATCCCGACGTAGGCGACATTTTCCGCACCCGCCTCCTATACAATGGGTACTGGGTTTTTCCCTTTGATAAACGGCCGGTGCTTGGCATTGACCCCCTCCACCCCCCCCCCCCCCCCGCCTGCCGTCAGTGCCGAGGTTGAAGAAAGAGCAGAGTTATACCTCTCTTACCCGTTTGGGCCTTCACGGCAGGTCATAGTGTGAAGTTTAACTTACTGGTTTGTATAAGGATGTTGTTTCGCTTCCTGGAATAATTTATCTTCGAACGTGAATGCCGGCGGTCATAACTGATGATCGGTGGTGAGCTCTTTTGTTTCGATTTCGATGTCTTGGTCTGTTTTAAGGCACTTTTCCGGAAAAGAGATCCGGGGGGGGGGGGTGATTACGAGTATGTTTCGCATATATAACGAGTAAAGGTGTCGGAATGCGTGTACAGGGGTCGAGTCCGTCTGCAAGCCACTAAGGTAGGTTACTGTAGGTGTAATTTCGACACTTTGTAGAATTTATGATTACGAGATTAAATTAATTTTACGTAACCTTTACAGCAGTGAAAACATTGTTTCTGTCCGCGTCATGAAGTAATGCAGGAGGAACAGAAGTGTAGCTCCACCCGTCCTTAACCTCGGCACTATATGGAGGTGAGTGGTTGACTTCACACTCAGGCCGCTGTAACCCTGGGGAAGAACCCGTACACATTATATAGTGGGCTGTGTTGGCCCCAGGTTCTGTCTGAACGCTGTGGGAAAGAGAAAAATTGTTTACGCCTTATGTGAATAATATATAAAATTTTCGGCCATACCTCACAGGGAAAAAGTCGCATATGTAATACGAAGCTAATATAACTAATAGGGAAAGGGAAGGTTGTATGAGGGAAGGGGTTGCAGGCAGGAAATAAAGTATGAAACGTGATCGAATGACATTGTATAAAAGTTGAATTTTGGAAATTAGAGGAACGGTTAGAAAATAGAAGATTATAGTCTTCTGGGGCATGGCCAGGTATTTATTACACTTTCTACCGACGTTTCGGCAGAACTTGTGGCCTATTGCAAGACAGTTGAATGTTAGTAGCTTGCGGGGGCAATTGCTTTCATTGTAAAAATACAGAACTGGTTAGGCGGCAAGCCGCAGCGAGCCAATGGGTGTTGGTGTTGTGGGATGGGAAAAATCATGTTGTGGAGTAGACAAAACAATAGATGGAAAGACACCAATGTTCTATGGGGTACACAAAAGGGGAGAGTAATTGGGGTGGGTGAAAAGGAAGGAGGAAGCAAAGTAGGAAGGGATGGCAAATTAGTCGAGACAATTTGCGGGGTGTCACGGCTTTTCGTTACAGGCAGACATGCATTGCGCTTAGTCCTGGTCGGTTTTATTGAAGGAACTTAGCACGCGTTTTCATAAGGACTTCGTCGAGGAGACACGGGACAAATTGCTCTGTGTGCTTTGTCGAGACGTGTAATGTGTAATGGGGACAATTCAAAATAACGTCCACTGATGAAAACCGTAAGAAAGTTTACTTGTTGAAATGTATGAAAAATTGCGGTAAAATGTTAAATTAAGTACATTTGTGATTGTACGGAAAATATTAAGTTACGTACCCGTCGAAGCGTGATGACACGGTACATGTTTGAACAACAGATGGGTGAGATTGACGTGTATTAATAAAACAAACAAGACGTACCTTCCGACGTGATGACGTATGCGTATGGCACAGGGGGTTTGTATAAAAGTATTTTCAGACATAAAAAGTCTGTAATGCCGGTTGAGTACATTGTTACAATAGAAAGTCTAGGCGTAGTATTGTTGTAGTTCGTAGTAGTAGTAGTGGTGGTGGTGGTGGTGGTGATAGTAGTAAGTACTAACGACAATGAGACGGGCAGTGTACATATAACATAACATTGAGGCGCCTTCGCGTAACCATTGTCGCCGTGGAAAAGCAATAAGACTTAAATATGAATGCCTGTATGCATCCTTGCATCTGTTCAGCGCCATACTGTTGACAAATGTGGCCTGCCTGGCTCTGCCACATTTTTCCACCTTATCACATAAACGGCGCGATTTTCAGGAAAAAAGTTACGAAACATAAAATGTGTGTTTTGATTTTCTCTGCAACTTTTGTGGAAACATTTCTCATTTTGAGAAGAATTAGGCGAGATGTTATCACAAATGTACGTAGGTCTTCATGTAAAGTACCCGTTATTCTTGTCAGATTTTAATGAAACTTAAATTTTCTTGACAGATGTAAAATTTTATGAAAATTCGTCCAGTGGGAGCCGAGTTCTTCCGTGCGGGCGGACAGATAGACACACATACATACATGTTAAAGCTAACAGTCGCTTTTGGCAATTTTGCGAACGCGCCTAACTGTTCAAAGCGCGGTTATGGATCATTTAACCTTTTAAAGCCTAGCGGTAACTTTACATACCACCATGTTTAACATTAAAAAATTCTACGTGGTGCCCACATTGCGTTTATGTGTTTTGTGTGGATCTCAGAACAAACAGCAACTTTTGCCTTATAAAACATTAAGAGATTGGTTCTTATAACCGAAGTGGAGAGTGTTTACAGCGCGGTACGCACTGAGTCCTTATATAAAACACACACGCTTCGTCTTTAAAGGGTTAAAGTTAGAACAGTATTTGTTATATAGCTTTGATTTATAACTGTCGAGCCCTTTGTGGGGTTCATGACCAGGGCTTTGTAAGACTGATTAGCATGATGCAGGGGCACCGCTCCCAGAAAGGGCCCTGGACCCCGGTGGGGGGATAAGGGCTCTATGATACCAGTGACCCAGCCACAAAGAAGTGTCCCAGCTACTGGCTGGGAAGATACCTGCTGGGCCACAGTGGCTGACCCCGTGTCACTTAGTGTCTCGTCTGAATGTTTCCTTAAGACTGCTTTCACACGGGCTGCTGTGTGCAAGAGCCACTAGTGTCTTAGACACACACATGCAAGTGGCTTTTCAGGAAACGTGTAGCGTCGACGTCGAAGGCCGGGACCGAATCTCTACGATGGATCTTTCAAGATCACACACAATCTGCTTGCATTAATTTTGAGCTGTGCTGTGGTTGGTGTGAAAGCTGTCGTATGACTGCGTCTATTTCAGTGGCCCACGCTCGGCCACAGTGCGTGTCGCCAAGCCACAGTGTCTCATGTGAAAGGTTCCATACGCCCCAGTGGCCTGGTAGTCATCGGCCACAGAGCAGCCCGCGTGAAAGCTACTTTACTATAAGAATTCCTGGACACACATAGTGTGTAGAGAAAATGCAGAGTTTATATAATTACCACTAGGCTTGACACGGTAAAGCATGTTTAGAACGCTTAACCGTTTAAAGCCTAGCGGTAACTTTACATACGACCAGATTTAACATTAAAAAATTCTACGTGGTGCCCACATTGCGTTTATGTGTTTTGTACGGATCTCAGAACAAACAGCAACTTTTGCCTTATAAAACATTAAGAGATTGGTTTTTATAACCGAAGTGGAGAGTGTTTACAGCGCGGTACGCACTGGGTCCTTATATAAAACAGATACGCTTCGTCTTTAAAGGGTTAAAGGGACACCACTGCACGTTTGGTCTCATTAAAAACAAACTTAAACTTACCGGTGCCCCACTCATCTCTGTTAACGTGACACTCAGATATGTTTGTGGATCGCTTGGGTGACTTCACTGCAGTCCGTTTCGGATCCAACGACACGTGAACCCTTTCACGGAAAGACATCTCGTCCAGACTGACCCTTTGGCCGGCCCAACCTCCTTTTCAGTGGGAACCAGCGGCTGCCACCCGGAGTCACTGACCGGAACGTAAATCTGACAGTCACTTCCGGCTAGGCTGAACGTTTATAATGTTTGGGGCTGTATTTCCACTCTCTTGTGTCTTTGTGGCTTGTCGCTTAATTTAGCGTATAGAGACGTTGCTTATTATCGTGTATTGCGTTATTCAACCATACAAATTAAAACAACAGTACACTTTGTAGGGAGATTCTCCTGTCTTCAACCTCCTACGTGTTTCGGCCCAACTGGGGCATTATCATTACAGGCTACTACTTGAGGCACCTTAGTACTGGCCCAGATGAGCCGAAACGTGTAGGAGATTGATTGAAGACAGGGATATAGCCCTACAAACAGTGCATCTTGTGGGTTTTAATTTGTGTGAGTGAAGCATTAATATCATCGTTAGCATCATCATCATCATCATCATCACCGCCGCCGCCGCCACCACCACCACCACCGTCGTCATCATTATACAGTTTGTCTTACCACACTGCCTTCGAAAGCAAGTTTTTCACAGAGTGCAATGTAATGCTTCCTCCTTCAATTTTTAGTATCTTTACATTTCCCGAAAGTCATCCAGTAGCTGTTTATGTCTTCTTCTACGTCTTCTCATCCCATGTACCTTTCCTTTAACCTTTTAAAGCCTAGCGGTAACTTTACGTACCACCAGGTGTAACATTAAAAAATTCTACGTGGTGCCCACATTGCGTTTATGTGTTTTGTACGGATCTCAGAACAAACAGCAACTTTTGCCTTATAAAACATTAAGAGACTGGTTTTTATAACCGAAGTGGAGAGTGTTTACAGCGCGGTACGCACTGAGTCCTTATATAAAACATATACGCGTCGTCTTTAAAGGGTTAATAACGTGTTTTAGAAGGCAGTTACTACGCAAGATGTGACCAATCCAGTTAGCCTTCCTTCGTTTTGTTGTATAGAGAACGTTAAATTTTCTTACACCTATCGTCTTCCATGAGAATGCTCTGTTACTGTTAACTTCCTCTGGGACATGCGCACTTGGTTGAGACACTGCACTACAAGCCAGAAGGGCGCGGGTTCGATGTCTGACGGTGCCATTAGAATTTTTCATTGACATAATCCTACCGGCCGCACTATGGCCCTGGGGTCAACTTAGCCTCTAACATAAATGAGTACCAGGAATATTTCCGAGGGGGGGGGGGGGGGTTAAGGCGGCCGGTGCGTCGAGCTGACAACCTTACGACTTTCGTATGATGACTGCCTTGAATTCTGCGAGCCTCAACCTCCTGCAACCCTCAGGGCCTCTCCAGGCCTTTACAGGGATTGGTTAGCCTTCTTTTTTTATTAACGACCCTGTGACGTCAAGTGTTCCAATGATTGCGAAATAGCGATATGGAAGGAAGCGGTCGTAGCCTGCTTTCACGTTTTGTATTGGAATTTTCCTACGCTGACTAACAAAAACCTGAAAATCTCTTATGGTAACTTATCTCAGGGTTAAGATCAGGACTGTGGAGTCGGAGTCAGAGTCGGAAGGAATTTCAGGTGGAGTCGGAGTCGGTAAAAACTTACCGACTCCGACTCCGATCTCAATCTAAAATCTTAACTAGGTACTCCAACTCCAGAGCCCTGTCACCTACAGTAACCATTAGACTGATACTTAAATACACGTTTTATAAGTCTAAAAAGTAGCCTGTTGATTCACATGGGTGGTGATGAAATGTCTTATATGTTTACCGTTATTAATACATATTGAGCTTTTATGAAGGAGTCGGAGTCGGAGTTTTAAAAACTGAGGAGTAAGTCGGAGTCGAAAGTTTTGTGTACTGACTCCACTGTCCTGGTTAAGATTTTAACCTGCGGCCTTCCGGGTGAAAAGCAGAATTTCTGGTCACTGAGCTGCCATTTCTGCCGGTCTGTGTGAGGTCAGACAACGCTGTGTTAAGTAGGCCTCCGGACTACAGCGCGTGGCTTTCACTCCGAGTTTTGTTCTCTTGCAAGCAGGCGAGCTTAATGGTGCCCATTAATTATCCAGTTGTGGATTGCTGTGGGCAGCGCCTCTGTGACAATCTGTAGTATTAAAATATAAAACCACTAAGGTTGGCAACAGTGAAAATGTGTATCCAAGTTCAGCCGTAACTTCCTTCTAAACGGTTTTGACGACGATGTATAATATTGTGTGGTGATGGTTTTATGGGCTTTATCCATCGTCCGAAGAGTAAAATATTAAAAATTAAAAAATTAAAATCACGACGTTTCGGAAGCTGGCTCTGCTTCCGTCTTCAGGTGAATGGAGGGAGAGAAGAGATGAACACCTATTCTGTTGGCCCCTTAGACAGAGCTAGCCTCCATCACTGGACCAGAGTAGATGTTCTTCTCTTCTCCCCTTCCATTCATCTGAAGACGGAAGCAGAGTCAGCTTCCGAAACGTCGTGATTTTAATTTTTTAATGTTCAATTCCTAATATTTTACTCTTCGGACGATGGATGAAGTCAACAAAACCATCACCACACAATCTTACATTCCTTGATCATATATTTTTCTTGGATTTGCATGTCTTATTGTCCCTGAGTAATTTAATTTCAGGCATAACCGTAAATATATTTAGCATAAATAAACGCTTTGCGGCAAAGCCAGTCTGATTGCAGATATGGCGCTACATAGAGCCAAAGACTATTTTTCTTTGTAAGTAGGCAATATTCAGAAAAATGAAACATATTTATGTGCAGGTTTTGAACATTGATGAGGCGTATATCAGTTTGACGCTATCCGTCGCGTCGTGTATGTACACTTACATAAATAACACTAGGCATTCCGTCTGATGCAACCTGTATTTATTATTAATTTGTCAAACACTACATGTTTCGGCTTGATCGAAATATGTAGTGTTTGAAAAAAATAAGAATGAGTAAAGGTTATGTCAGACGGAATGCCTACTGTTGTTTGTGTATCTTTGTATGGCGTTACAGTTTCCGTTAAGATTAGCCGTTTGGTTTAAATGTTGCAATAAAGCCTTACATCAACCAGCGGGTTTACACAGGACGAACACGAAACCAAATTAAATTCTTACAACTAAGGTTTGTGTAAAGGGGCGCAGTTGGTTGAGGCACTGTGCTACAAACCGGAAGGTCGCGGGTTCGATTCCTGATGGTGTCATTGAAATTTTTCATTGACATAATCCTGTCGGTCGCACTATGGCCCTGGGGTCGACTCAGCCTCTAACAGAAATGAGTACCAGGAATATTTCCTGGGGGGTAAAGGCGGCTGGTGCGTAGGGCTGACAACCTTGCCACCTTCATGTGCCAGCTGTCTTGAAATCTGGGAGCCTCAACCTCCTGGAACCGAAAGGGTCTGTCCAGGCCTGTAATGGGACTGCTTTGCTTCTTTAAAGTTTTGTGTAAAATGTCAATACCTAACTCCATTCAAAACCTTCGAGTGGTTTTGTAGGTAAAACACGTAGACAGAAGAACGGATGTTTTCCTTGTACGTGCCCTGTGCCCTGTGCCCTGTGGGAATGTGGAAGCCAAACAGTTGTTTTAACGAGTCTATCAAATCTGCTGTGTGTTTTTAATACCGTTTTTTAATCATATTGCTAACTTCGTTAACGTATTAACCTTTTAAAGCCTAGCGGTAACTTTACATACGACCAGGTTTAACATTAAAAAATTCTACATGGTGCCCACATTGCGTTTATGTGTTTTGTGCGGATCTCAGAACAAACAGCAACTTTTACCTTATAAAACATTAAGAGATTGGTTTTTATAACCGAAGTGGAGAGTGTTTACAGCGCGGTACGGACTGAGTCCTTATATAAAACAGACACGCTTCGTCTTTAACCTTTTAAAGCCTAGCGGTAACTTTACATACCACCAGGTTTAACATTAAAAAATTCTACGTGGTGCCCACATTGCGTTTATGTGTTTTGTACGGATCTCAGAACAAACAGAAACTTTTGCCTTATAAAACATTAAGAGATTGGTTTTTATAACCGAAGTGGAGAGTGTTTACAGCGCGGTACGCACTGAGTCCTTATATAAAAACAGATATGCTCCGTCTTTAAAGGGTTAATTCTTTAATCCCCCCTTACCCGCTCCCTTCCTGCCCCCTTCCAAAAGAGTGATAGTATGTGTTTCAAAAAGCAATTTCTCTCTTCACGCAGGGTATTGGATAACGGGAGCGCCTGTGTAGGAAAGAGGGAGTCCTTAGTTAATACCACGTCACGGATTTAACCTGGCTTCCTGCATGGAGGTGAGTCTTCGGAAGTACAGTCAGATTAATGATCGGGTTACAGACAGCGGTGTTGGTGGTGTAATGAAGCTTGTAATTTGTGGGTGTTTGTGTTCGTCCAAAAATAATTGTCACAAGACTTGCTGTTTGGTGCAACAGGATTAATGATGTGATATTGATATGTTTAACAGTAATTATGACAGCACTGAAGAATATTTTTTACTGCTCTTGTGTTGTTTGACTGATAACAAATGCATACTAAATTTAGGTTTGAAAACTTAAAGGGAAGGTACTAGAGTGGCGGCCTAAGAGTAGATGGTAGAAGAAGACAGGCAACGTGCGTGTTACGTAATATTTAGTCCCGTGCTTTCGCGTAACCATTGTTGCCGTGGAAAAGCAATACGCATTGCATATTCTCTGTGTGTGTGTGTGTGTGTGTGTGTGTGTGTACCCCTTGTTGTTCAGCATGCAAAGCGCATGCGCCGTATAATATTGTCATCTGTAGTCTGACCGGCCGTACCGTATTTCTGCATATTATCTCATAAACGGCACGATTTTCGGGAAAAGAAAAATTGTTGGACATTAAATGTGTGTTTTGATTTTCTCCGCAACTTTCCTCTGAAATATTTCTCACTTTAAGAAGCAATAAGCGAGATATTATCATAAATGTGCATAGGTTTGCACGTAAAGTACCTTTTATTCTTGTCAGATTTTAATGAAACGCGAATTTTCTCGACATATTTTCGAAAAATCCTCTCTAATATCAAATTTCATGAAAATCCGTGCAGTGGGATATTGGATTGGATTGTTTAGAAATATGGTGGGTGGGTGTGGATTAGTGGGCTCGTTTTACGCGATAAGAAACTTTTGGATCCACTAACGTTTGAGATCTTGTTTATGGAACCTCTCTTTACAAACGTCCAACATTGGATCCTGTATTCATTAATTTATGCCGAGGTCAAGAATGAGTACAGCTTTACCTCTATTCACCCCGTATGCATTCATCGTGTAGACAGCGACAAATTCAGCCGCACTTTATCTTCCGTAGTTAAATCCATTGTACTTATTTAAAATATACTTACGTTATTTTCTCCCGTCTGTGTCAAGATCTTGTAAGTGGTCTATTTTCTTCAGGTTTTACAATTAAAATATCCGCATTGCTTATTTGGCGCAGTCGTGTAACTTCAGAGGCATCAATCTTTGGATATCGGAAAATAAAATAGAGACGCTGGAAATGCAAAGAGAATGCTCCCGGAAACTTGTAGTTCGTATGCATGGTGAGACTCATAACAGATCCCAATTTAGATATACTGAACACGCAATGTGTAATAGAATGCTTGACTAAACAAATGGACAGACAGGCCTGGCGTGTACTCGAAGAGATTACACGAAGCAAGGAACAGAAATGTGAAACCCAAAATTAAGGGTTTGTGGTATTAGACGTATACCAAGGCTGCAAAAAATTTTTATCCAACAGAGTCTTGGTTTTGGAAATGAAAACTGCATCGGGAAAAAGCTTTCCTAATAACTGACTAAAGATTTTTATAGATCTCAGTTTCTGAAAGCCTATTTGTCATTGCTTAGTTAAGTACTACGAAGTAAAGGAGCATGGGGCAGTGAAGCTAATACCTGATAGACTTTCAGCATCGGCACTGTAAGAGTGTAAGTGGGAACGTCCAAGCCTCGGCCTTTTTAACCCGAACGAAAATGATTCCGGCTTCTATTGGCTAGGAGGCTGGATAAGGTCAGATCGGTGTGTAAGAAATGTAGATCTCATAAATGTGTCTCAGGTAATAGGTTAAATACATCATTATTCATGTATGTTAATACGGTAATATTTATTCGCGACATCACGATTTACGGAACTACCGAACGGATCTTGTGATGACAGACATTTTTAGAAAATTTTCGATTCGGCATTGATGGAAATCCGCTTTTCTTTATTAATTCCTTCCCAGAAAATCGTTTTGAACAAAATATCTAACATTAAAAATTGACAGTGCTGCCTCAAGCGGAGGCCAAGGGAAGCTAAGACATTTACAGTACTTCCCATAGCCTCCGCTTGAGGCAGAACTGTCAATTTCAACCTTTTGTTTCTTATTTATACGGGCCAGGAAGCTTATTTAAATGTTTATTCTGCCAGTTGTGATCCAATTAGTTTAATAATACAGCTGTGTAGTTCGGAATTACAGCTGTGAACAGAACGCTATCTGTGTAGGTTATAAGTACAGCATGTCGTCGAATTACAGATGTTTGATTTACACTGATCCGTTGATACACGCGTACACAAATCCTTTTTGTTCGTTATATGCATATTATATCATATTATTAGATAGAGCTGCTATGGGTGTGCCTTGCCTTTACGTTGAAATTGCTTTCCATACATTTTTCATAATTTCGCGCTGCTTTTTGTCTAAACTCTTTATTCAAATGAACGAATATATATATATATATTTAATATAGAGTGAATTCCTTCCTAATATTTCTGTGCAAACCGAAAACCGTGTATGTCCAGCATTCCTTAAATATAATTTATATGTAAATAAATAACAAATTAATATATATATAAATATAATACGTGTATTTATGCATTATTGGACGTACACGGTTTTCAGCTTGCGCTGAAACATTCCGCAGGAATTAACTCTGTTAGGCGGTGAGTGACTCTGTTGGTACATTGCCAATTAACGCCTGTAGGTGCCGGGAATGCGGTGACGCAGATATGGCATTGAGTAACTTCCTGTGGTGACTTCCAACATAACACGCGCGGTAGCTGACATTGAACTTGGTGTAGCACTGGACAGGATTTATACTCTGGCACGAACACAGACTTTCCTTCCCCGCTTCCTGACCGGTTGTTGTACAACCCGTCTCCCATAAAACGGCCACGGATATGTGGCATCCTGCGGCTGAAGCTACAGTGCTGTGTAACCGAGCACTCATCTCTGTTTAGTGCGGACATTAACACATGGAGCTGTAATTCCATTCCCCCCCTACACCTACAGATCGTGTTGAATAAGTACAGGTATAATTTCTGTGTTATATCCTAACATAAGAATGTCCAACAGCAGTGATTATTGTCATTATTTAACCTTTTAAAGCCTAGCGGTGACTTTACATACGACCAGGTTTAACGTTAAAAAATTCTACGTGGTGCCCACATTGCGTTTGTGTGTTTTGTACGGATCTCAGAACAAACAGCAACTTTTGCCTTACAAAACATTAAGAAATTGGTTTTTATAACCGAAGTGGAGAGTGTTTACAGCGCGGTACGCACTGAGTCCTTTTATAAAACAGATGCGCTTCGTCTTTAAAGGGTTAATTAGCAGAAATTCTTATTTAACAGTTACACCTTTAGCAAAGACAGCTGCCAGGATCCACAGAAATTCTTCGTGGCTGCCAACTTAAAAAAAATGTGTTTGGGTGGGGAAACTAGGTTATTGGTTTTGGGCGATCACCCTTTTCCATCTGTCCGTAGTGGGGTATGAAGTGTGCTAAGGAAATATCTCCAAGCCTCCTTACTGCCCAACTTCTATGACAAAAAGTTGCTGAGTGTTAACTTTGACCTATTTCTAAGGCTAACCATCTGTGCTGGAACACAATAGGTCTTGTTAGAACAATAATGTGATAATAGTTATTGAATTGGCGTGTAAATTTTCACCTTCAGCAAGCCTTGAAAACTGTAGTTTTAAACTTTCTCTTCAAAGTCATAACTTTATATCCATTAGGCGCAGTAAAGACTTCATTTGTGCCGACATGGTGGTTAATTTTATACTGTTCCTCAGGAGGCAAGCAAAAGTAGGAGTTTTGATTCAATAAAATCTCATTGGCAGTCTTTAGAAGTAAGAGACTAGCCGCAGGGTTAGCTATTATAATTTTGTAAGTTCGCTTTTCTTTTTTTATTTTCACGTCATGAGATCTCAACAGCCTCACTCTTGATGCTAAGTCTCAGTTGATATTCATGTAAAAATGACAAGTTGCAAATTCAGGATGGAGATAAGTTAGAAATTGTGTGTGTTCAACTCTAAACATATGCCAAAATTAATGCAGGTGGACTAAATTACCATTTTAATTTGTTTGCGCTTCCAAGATAAAAACGGACTCCTACATCGCTGAACGTTTGCGTGTTCTTCTGTTTGTCAGCACCGTGTGTCAGAAGTGTGTGTGTGTGTGAAATTTAGTATGAAAAGCACTAATTTTAAAGTGGAACGTGTGATTAAACAGTTCAATTTGTAATTGTATAAGGCCTAGCTAACTCCATGAAGTAGAGTACCAATTGTGTAGGGCCTAGATAATTCCGTGGAACAGAGGCGCAGTCATCCAGCTAACGAATACTTTAACTTATAGCAGTTGGTAGGACCTAAGGAACCCCGCAGTACGTTGGTTAGCGTACTTGCTTGATGTTTCTGAAGTCCTCGGCACAGCCACTGTACGAAGATGCGGTTCTACTTCCGTGTTTTTCCTTACGTATTACAGCGGAATTCGTTATTCACCAATCACCTTATAACTGGGCGCTATGTAAGGTGAGATATTGAAAGTGTTGTTAAATGAAGCATATAGAAACAGAAGAACAGCGGAATTCAAAGACTCATTACCGCGTACAGGTGACGTCTACATTTGTCCATTTCCTAAGACACGTACGCCCATTACACGTTTCTTTGCCAGGATTTTAAACCCCGTTTTAATATTATACTCACATCTACGCCCATGGCTTCAAAGTTTTATGTTCGCTTCAGGTTTCCTCTTATTTAATATCGAAATTTTTCATGGCATAAACGTTGTAGAATAAGGAAAAATGAGATAGGCAGGCCTTGTGAAACCTATGAAGCAAAGGAAAGGTGAATACAGGAATCGTTGGGGAAATCTGAGGGGAAAGTAACCACTCTGAACACCTACGCGTAGATGGGAGGATAACATTAAGACGGGGTCTTCATGAAACAGGATGGAGGGTCGCGTGGAATGGATTGATCTGGCTCTGGATTGGTACAAGTTGCTAGATCTAATGAATACGGTAATGAACCTTCGGGTTCTATAAAATGCGGGGAGTTTCTTGACTAGCTGAGGAACTGTTAGCTTCTCAGCAAGGACTCTGCTGCATGTAGTTATTTAGTTAACTAGTTAGTTAAGTAGTTTGTTAGTTAGTTAGTTAGCTAGCTAGCTAGCTAGCTAGCTAGTTGGCTAGGTAGTTAGCTAGGTAGTTAGCTAGTTAGTTAGCTAGCTAGTTAGTTAGTCAGTCAGTCAGTCAGCCGGTCGGTCAGTCAGTCAGTTATAAACATTGTTGCCCTAAGTACGTTATAAATAATAAAGTGAGCACTTTAGGCCTATGGGCCTCTCTGTGTAACATCTGTTAACACTAATTTGATTTATACTGGCACAAGCATGGCACCTTTCCGGTACTGTAATGTTGAAGTTATATTCTCTGTTTTAATGTACCTTAGGTGCCATCGTGCAGCCACTTTGCTTTACTGCGTGTCCTCGTGATTTTGTTACGCTGTCAGTGTTTGTATTGAACAAGATCCAAATAAACACCAGCTGAAGTATATGTTAGGTCTACAAACTGCTAAAGTAGTCGCCTTTCGAAGACAAGCGGCACCGACTAGGGCAGAGCAAAATTGCAGGTTCTTTTCTCCGACCCAAGCACAGTAACTCTCTTATTTGTCTGTACGGGTTGATCGCATTAGGAACTCCGTGGTGACTTGCAGTGCAGTGCAGTTCACCGCTGAAAGCTCGCGTCTGTCCAGGGTCCTGCGACGGATATCAAATCCCGGGTCCCTAGACGTCGGCGAAGAGTGAGCACGAGATAGAGTTGGTGACGTCAGTGTAAGTTTCCAAGGATACGCGACTCTAGGGCAACCTGTGGGATTGTGAGGTCATATGGTTGCAATAGGTCAATGTGGTTTAGGTCTGCGACATGTCATTTCTATTTGACCTTCTCCTGTGGAGACTGGACGTAACATATTTTGACACACATGTGAACTGCACAGTTCGCGTTACATAAACATATCGTCTGGACGTATTGTAGTCGCCCGGGCGACTAAACTAGCTACGTTGGCGACTAATATTTACAGCGTACTTACCGCAGTTTTTTTTAGGCGCGTTCGCATAGTCGCGAAAACTGTCAGCGGGCTTCGTCATGTCTGTCTGCCGGTCCCTCCGTCCGATTGCATCAACTCGGTTCTCACTGGACGGATTGTCATGAAATTTGATATTGGAGACTTTTTTGGAAATTTGTCGACATAAGCCAAATTTGGTTAAAGTCAGACAAAAATGTCGGGCACTTTACGTGAAGGCCAAATGCGTTTTATTGTTGCTGGCGACATAAAATCACAATAAAAGCATTGTTGACAGCGCAACAACGCAACAATGCAAAAGGAACACGTTAAGTGTGCATAGCATCGATGTTTGACTGAACGTTACTAATAGTACACTGTTGCGGGCGACATAATCCTGCAGTAAAATTTCTCTCTTGGAGTGAGATGGCGAGGGTAGCCCAGGAGATAGTGTCCATCAGGCGAATGCGCCACAGTCTTGTGTTATATATGCATTAACTATTTGTTTCCCTATACATTCAAAAGTGTGTATCAGTTGAGATGCACCGAGCAGCAAGCCGCAAATAACTGTGAGGTTCACAGGTAACTCCAGATTTTTGGGTGCTCCTTATGGAAGTTCCTTTACATCACCCTTTTGGCACCCGGAATTAAGTTTCTGCCAGATTTTTGGAAATTTTGTGGACTCCTGCTATGTGGTATATGGCACGTAATGTAAACCGTTTGTTGTCGAGAGTGCCAACTTTAAAATGTTAAAATTGTGACTACCAATAATCATTTGAACATTTTAATAGTTTTAACGCATTTTAGTACTTATATTCCTCCTCAGTATGTTTTAACCCTTTAAAGACGAAAGGTAATCTGTTTTATATAAGGACTCAGCGCGTACCGCGCTGTAAACACTCCCCACCTCAGTTATAAAAACCAATCAGTTAATGATGTATAAGGTAAAACGTTGCTGTTTGTTCTGAGATCCGTACAAAACACATAAACGCAATGTGGGTACCACGTAGAATTTTTTAATGTTAAACCTGGTGGTACGTAAAGTTACCGCTAGGCTTTAAAAGGTTAAGCACAAATTGTGAACCTGAGGATGACCCAAATAGGTCGAAACATGTAGTTCTCTATAATAAGTAGAATTTAGTTGTGTTTGGACGGATTTCGACTGTATTTGTGTTATAAACAACACAACTGATGGCCTCTTTTAAAATTATATTTCTGTTATTTTCACCATCAGCTTCTGATACGCACGTGTCTTCCCCTGATTACTTGGCCACCTGTATGCTGGTGGCCAAGTAATGCTGCGCCACTGCAAGGTCAGACCAAGAAGAACCACATTTCTGTCTCTGAACAGCCCTGCGTGCTGAACAGCGCCTTCATTCACAAAGCCACACATGCACGTAATGGCCGGTAGTCATTTGAAGCACGTCATTAAACACGGCACCAAATGTCGTGGGATCGCGTCTGCAAGACACACACATTAGGGACACCTGATACGTTGTGTAATGGGGCGTATAGGTCCAGTGGTTTGGAACACAAGACATTCGACTCACGTAGTGACGTCCGCCCCAGTGACCTTCTTACTGTCCCAACTTGCAATCCAAGACAGGGTCACAGTACCAATCGCGAAGTACTTTTAACCCTTTAAAGACGAAGCCTATCTGTTTTATATAAGGACTCAGTGCGTACCGCGCTGTAAACACTCTCCACTTCGGTTATAAAAACCGATCTCTTAATGTTTTATAAGGCAAAAGTTGCTGTTTGTTCTGAGATCCGTACAAAACACATAAACGCAATGTGGGCACCACGTAGAATTTTTTAATGTTAAACCTGGTGGTACGTAAAGTTACCGCTAGGCTTTAAACGGTTAATGATGCTGTCAGGAGCTGGGAGGCCTTACTCGGTATAGTGACTGCTTTGCACATTACTGGGTTCGAATCCCGTCAACGGCAAGATATTTTCTCTTTTCGGTAAAGTCCAGACCGGCACTGGGGCCCACTTAATCTCCTGTTCAATGTGTACTGGCTTCTCTTTCCCCGGAGGTAAAGCGGCAGGGGCGTGAGACTGACCACGCGCCTACTTCTGTTGTCGAAGTTGAGAAATAGAGGAGTTATGCCTCCATTCCCGTTATATAATTGCATGTGTTTTTAAGGAGCATGGGTTTGCCCAATAACCATCAGCTTCTGCCCGGTTGTTACCGGGAGAATCCATGCTCCTTAACCACATATAATATTGTGGGCCCATTCGGGGCCCTCACAGCCACGCCAGTCAGTCCACACGCCCAAACCCCTGTGTTTGGCTTGCCAGTCTTTCCTGTCTGAAGCACCGGACCACCGAACTACCGGCCCTGTACTTGTCAGCCTGTGTCCCCAAACCTTAAAGATGAAAGCGGTACGTTCCTTCGAAACGTCGGAAATCAATAACCCTGTTATTTGGCCTTAACAAACCAGAAGACTTGAGTCCGTTATATCAACATTGTCGAAAGCTGGAACATGGCATAGGTGCGACACTGTCAGATTATCAGTAAGGACTGTAACTCATTGTGGTTATTTATACAACCACATTTTGTTTGGAGCTACGTGACCCTCTTTATTATCAGGGGACGTTGCTGTGGCAGCGAGCGTGCGCACTGGGGTGACGTTTAATGTTGGCGTGACCTCGACAATTTGTCCGGTGCACAAGAGCAAAATGTGGGTCTGCCGTCCTATTTGCAATATGAGACGTTTCTCAGGAAATGACAGGAACGTATCTTAATTATTTTCTCTATAAAAGGCGCCGCAGTATACGAGTTTAGCCTTCGCTGTGCTGCAACCCTCACAACGTAGATCTGTGGGGGGTCAGTAGTACAAAAATTGTTAAGGAAAAAAATTGTAATATTGTTTCTTTTTAATAATGAAATTTAGAGTGCTATGACAGTACAGAAGTTAATTTATGAAGTTCATTATTGTATAATTGTAATTTATTGCCATATTGAGCATAGCACAGCGTTTCCATCGGTATGTTTATTTTAGCTGTGTGCAGGCAATTTTTATGACACTGAAGATTCATGTAACGGTTTTAGGAGTATTACACCGTGCAGTCTGGCAGTCTGAAATAAATTATACCATGAAAATGAAGCGAGTCATTCCTCCAAAATATTGCTACCGGGTCACGGGCTGTGCGGTGTAGAAGCGACTTGGCGTATTTACCATGAAGATTGAGGCAGTATGTCTATTCGGAACATTTGTGTTTACCTATCAGAATACACGGTATTATGAACCAGAAGACTACAATATATGTCATATATGGCTGTAGACTATTTCTTTTATTTCTTTAGCTTTTTTTTCCTTTATGACCGTGCACATAATTAGTACTGGCGTCTGCAAAATTATATAGAGCAATCTGTAGGCCATAAATATTTTGGTGGGAAGGTACGACAGACGTTACTGCCTTTGCTTACTGCTGCCTCTCAACATCTGAGCGTTTCACATTTTGTTGTTCAATTTTTGCCGGTATTTTGGAAGGTTGTACTTACAGCTACACTTCTTACACAATGGACGTACGCTGTTCAGAGTATTATCGAAACATAAACTTAGCATAAATTCTAAAAGCTTTTGACGATGGTGTATAATATTGTGTGGTCATGGGTTTATGGACTTTATCTATCGTCCAAAGAGTAAAATATTCAAAATATTAAAAAAAATTAAAATCACAACGTTTCGGAAGCTGGCTCTTCTTCCGTCCTCAGGTGAGTGGCGGGGGAGAAGAGAAGAACACTGGACCTGTCCAGTGATGGAGGCTAGCTCTGTCTAAGGGGCCCAACTGAGTAGGTGTTCTTCTCTTCTCCCTCTCCATTCACCTGAGGACGGAAGCAGAGCCAGCTTACGAAACGCTGTGATTTAAATTTTTAATATTTTGCTCTTCGGGCGATGGATAAAGTCCATAAACCCATCACCACACAGTAAACTTAGCATGTGTGCGCAGAATGTCTGGCACTTTTAATATTAAGCATGGCGGAATATATTTACCACTTAGGCGTCAAAATGTGAACTAATCTGTTGACCAAGGTGTTTGTGATGCAGTTCTCGGTAATTATGTTTCTGTAACCTTCCCACGGTTTGTAGAAAACGACCAACCTTGGACGTACCCTATCTCATGTACCGGTTATGGCAGGCAGCCATAATATAAAGTGACCATGCAGTCAACTCCATCTAGCGTTGAGGCTAGCGACTGTGTTACCAGCAACATGCATTACAAAGCAGATTCACCTGCTACACACAAATTAGTGACGCCATGTGTGGGCGAACGTAGCCACATTTTGTTACATGCTGACATCATGTCGATGTAATATGAGCTTCGTGTGGATTTTTTCACTGATGTTTTAATTTACTTAAAACTGTGGTTTTTGTTGCTTCAATAATGTTGTTATCCTTGTACACATTTCAGCTCTTTCGTATTCGTTGTTAAACCATTTTACACTTTCTTGATGGGCCGGCATTGCTCAGTCGATATTGCGACTCGCCATGGGTTGGACTGTTCGGGGATCGAATCCCGGTAAAGGCGAATTTCCCGTACCCGTCCAGACCGGCCCTGCGGCCAAACCAGCCTCCTACACACTGGGTAGCGGGTCGTCCCCGGGGTTAAAGTGGAAGGGGCGTGGTGTTGACGACCCATCCCATCTAGTCCCGAGGTTAAATAAAGAGTAGGTCTATACCTCTATTCCCCTTCTGTGCCTTCATGGCAGGTTATAGGGTGAACATTTTACACTTGCTTGGGAAGAGGTAATAGTTAGTAGGTGTGAACACCGTTGAAAGAAAAATTAGTGGTATGAATAGCATTCTAGTTTCTGAACTCTTCGTTTGGGTTACTATTTTATGCTTTATAATTACTTTTCTTCGCCGATCCCGGTGGCCGCGCCGTCAAAGGTCTGCGTCTGCGGCCGCTCGCTTGCTGGGATTGCGGGTTCGATTCCTGCTGGGCGCTGGGATGTCTGTCCCTTGTGAGTGTTGTGTGTTGTCAGGTAGAAGTCTCTGTGACGGGCCGATCCTTCATAGAGAGGAGTCCTACCGGGTATATGTGTGTGTGTCATTGAGTGTGATCATGTGCAACAATAAGTCTCTACACCTACATTCAGTGTTATGATGCTGGATAAGTGGTTATTTGGGAAAGCAGAACAGAATCAATAAGTAGCCCAACCCTCAGCCTGTTGATACAAACTCGACGAGTCTTTCTTGTATGACGCTTGAATATTTGTGATTCAGAAAAGCAGTTTATAAGTAATTTTAAATTAATATTGGGCACCCACGTAACACGCGATTTTTTTAGACCGACGCCACACAACGATAACCAATCATACTCGTATGGTTTTGCTAAAATATTTTATGGTGAGGAACGCTTTGCTGTGTCCACTGAATACGACAGTTTTGATATCTAATTCTGAATTAATCCTTTAAAGACGAAGCGTGTCTTATTTTATATAAGGACTCAGCGCGTACCGCGCAGTAAACACATTCCATCTTAGTTATAAAAACCAATCTGTTAATGTTGCCTAAGCCAAAAGTCACTATTTGTTCTGAGATCCGTACAAAACACGTAAACTCAATGTGAGAAACACGTAGAATTGTTGAATGTTAAACCTGGTGGCAAGTAAAATAACCGCTAGGCTTTAAAAGGGTAATACTAANATCCCACCGGGGGCATGGATGTTTGTCTCTTGTGAGTGCTTGTGTTGTCAGGTAGAGGTCTCTGCGATGGGCCGATCCCTCGTCCAGAGGGGTCTTACCGACTGTGGTGTGTGTCTCAGAGTGATCAAGTGAAAATAAACAACCTCGACACCTGCTGTGAACAAGCAGGTAGAAGAAGGTAAGGACTACGAAACGAAACGATGTCAGTGGAACTAACAGTAAAACCAACAACAGCGTCGTATGTATTTAAACAGTGAAACAGTATGAACAGTCTAAAGATCCAATCGCATAACCCCCCCCCCCCCGTAAGTTTAACTCACAAACCCAAGAGCTAATTTTATGTTCTTTGTTTCTATCTTTCTATCTCGAACGCTATGTATGCGAGTGTTCTTGACATTAAAAAATGCGTGTGTGTACCCCACAATACCGTTTCCAGCAGCAATCAAAACAAATTTACATAGACGGTAAGCACGAACAGTCATCCGACTACAGAACAAGGCAATTTCCCAGTCCTAATCCAAGCCTGTGGAGTTTCGAGCTAGCTGTCTCCCTGTTCAACTGGTCCGTATATAAGCTGATATCTGTGTAAGTCTAACAGGCGCATAATTGAACAAATGGTCGAATTCAATTTACTATGATTGTTCACTATGATTGTTCACAACTTAATCTGTCATAAACATGACCTTAGATATTTCGGAGTTGAACGTGTACCCTGTTTACTGACACTGTTTAATTAACTCAAAGCAGTGGAGTCCTGTACAAGCTAATAGTCATTTATCTAGTAAACAAATTCAGCCCATTTAACGGAAACCGGCCGTTGGTTTTAGGTTTCTACCAGAAAATAATATTTGTCACTCTCCTGGGCTATTTAATTATTGTCCGCACGTTACATCTAAGATCCGTATGATAAAAAGAATGAAGGTTAACTGGTTTGGTCACATCTTGCCTAGGAACGGCGTGCTAAAACACGTTGTTGAAGGAAAGAGACATGGAAGGGTAGAGGTGACGGGAAGACGAGGAAGAAGACGTGATGAGTTACTGGATGACCTTAAGGAAAAGGGAAGAGACTGGAAAATGAAAGAGGAAGCACTAGATCGCACTGTATGGAGAACTCGCTTTGGAAGAGGCTATCTATTTGTCAGACAGATTGCGTGATTATATTTGTTAATATCATTCTGCCCAAGTGGCCGCGCGGTCTAAGGCGTAGGTCTGCGGCCGAGCGCTTGCTGGGATCGTGGGTTCGAATCACACCGGGGGCATGGATGTTTGTCTCTTGTACAGTGTTTGTGTTGTCAGGTAGAGGTCTCTGCGACGGGCCGATCCCTCGTCCAGAGGAGTCCTACCGACTGTGGTGTGTGTCTGAGTGTGATCAAGTGAAAATAAACAACCTCTACACCTGCTGTGAACAGGTAGGTAGAAGAGGGAAGGACTACGACGAATATCACTCTGCCATCGAGGCGTAAGTTTACAAAGCGGTTTCGTCTACATAATTGACATGAGCACAATTATGTATTCATTTTTCCTACATTCTGCCACATCTTCAGTAATTTGACTGGGCGACAATGAAATATAATTTTACGCATGGGGAATAGCGACTTGAATCAAGATCTAGTCAGTCCGTCGGTGTCAGTTGTAATACATGTTATAAATATGTATATCCAAGATTCGAAATCCATTTGTACTAATTCTTAAAGTAACAACTGTTTTTTATTTCGCCTTGTAAGGAACTTCTAAAAAGCGAAGAGGTGTGGCTCGAATAAGCACCTACTGAGAGAGCAGTAAACTTAAGGTCTGAGACTTATGGTTCAGAGTTTTACCAACAGCTGCAGTAACTCTAAGCATAAGCTTAGGGTTTATATTTTTACAAGTAAGAAATATTTTATGAAAGCGGGAATGAACCTTCAGGTCCCATTAAATACTGGGGAATGCTCGACTACCTGAGGAGCTTTTCTCTTCTAAATTTGGGCTTTGCTTTGCTGAGTGAATAAGTAAATAGGTGAATAAGTAAATAGGTGAATAAGTAAATAGGTGAATAAGTAAATAGGTGAATAAGTAAATAGGTGAATAAGTAAATAGGTGAATAGGTAAATAGGTGAATAAGTAAATAGGTGAATAAGTAAATAGGTGAATAAGTAAATAGGTGAATAAGTAAATAGGTGAATAGGTAAATAGGTGAATAAGTAAGTAGGTGAATAAGTAAATAGGTGAATAAGTAAATAGGTGAATAGGTAAATAGGTGAATAGGTAAATAGGTGAATAAGTAAATAGCTAAATAGGTGAATAAGTAAATAGGTGAATAATTAAATAGGTGAATAAGTAGATAGGTGAATAAGTAAATAGGTGAATAAGTAGATAGGTGAATAAGTAAATAGGTGAATAAATATATAGGTGAATAAGTAGATAGGTGAATAAGTAAATAGGTGAATAAGTAAATAGGTGAATAAATGAATAGGCGAATAAGTAAATAGGCGAATAAGTAAATAAATGAGTAAGTAAATAGGTGAGTAAGTAAGTTACGCATTGCCATGGCTCAGGCGGTTAGTCGCCGGCCTCTCATCGTGGAGGATCGTGTTCGATCCCGGGTCAGTCCATGTGGGATTTGTGGTGGACAAAGTGGCGTTGGGACAGGTTTTCTCCGAGTACTTTTGTTTTCCACTGTCATTTTCATTTTGTCGGTGCTCCGTTACACGGAAAAATGGAAAAACTGATCAGCTTTATCACAGGGTTGCAAAATAAACCTCAAGGCTGCCGTGCGTCCATAGCGTCTTCTGCGGTAAAAAATGAAAATGCCTCGTTATCGCGTCTCTGTTAACTAAAGGTTGTTCCGCCAGCTGTTGTGTGTATTTGGCTATTTTTTGTTGCATTACCACAGAAAGCACTTCTGCTTCAACAGCACTGGGAAGATAGGCGTTCCGCACCCAATTCATCTCGGGCGATTATTGAAGAAAAGCGAAGCTTTTAGCTGACGAAACTGCAAGAATTTTTAAACAAACAGTTGGGGGTCTGTGCCTTTTATTATTATTCTTATATAAGGTCTTCCTCCTCTGCCTCCTTATCCTCCTCCTCATCCTCCTTGCTTTTTGGTATGGAACAGCTGTGAGGTGCTGAAAGGAACTGAACGCAATAAAAAGGACAAGGCGCCAGACTTCTGTCTTCCTTCCTACGTTCTGCAGCGTCGCTAGATAAAGAGAAAGCAGAGAGATCAGCCTCTCGCTTCCTTTTGTGTGAAACGTAGTGATTGGTGCATCAGTGGCCTAAGAGCCAAGCTTCGTCAAATCTTTGATTTCAGGCTTCTGCCGCGATGTTGCTGAGATATACGATCTTCTGGGTTGTTACGCAGCTTCAAGTGGTAATCCTTCGCCAACTTTTCGGGACAACGTATCGGTACAGGGTCAAAAACAAGACTTCTTGACCCTTGAAAATGGGACCTATAGGTTGTACCGAAACGTCGGTAAAGGATTACCTCATGATGCTGTGTAATATCCCAAAAGAGTGCAGATCTTCGTCGAAACATGTTTCACTCAAGCACAGAGCTGACACTAATATTCTCTGAGGAATTTGTTTTGACGGAATGAATGATGGTAGCGACAGAGAAACGTATAAACGACTGTGTGTGTACGCGTGAATTGTTCATAGCTAGCTATAATTCACGTTGATAATGTTCGTCATGCTTTCGCTAAGCCTTAAAGTGTTGTAAATTTTTTTTCACGAGACAAATAGTTTTTACTGAACCCTTTGAACACTGACGTTCCTCTGAAGTATATATGAAACTTGAGTTCGGACCTCACAGAGAACAGAGTTTGTACGTAGTAGGAAGACACGCCGGTAAATGCTGTTTAGGGAGTTTGTATTGAGGCTCTAGTGTGATGACACGGAACACTCGAACACAGTGAGTGACGAAACGCACATATCCTTGGTGTTACCGTTGGGCTTTGAAATGCTAACCTTTTAAAGCCTAGCGGTAACTTTACATACGACCAGGTTTAACATTAAAAAATTCTACGTGGTGCCCACATTGCGTTTATGTGTTTTGTACGGATCTCAGAACAAACAGCAACTTTTGCCTTATAAAACATTAAGAGACTGGTTTTTATAACCGAAGTGGATAGTGTTTACAGCGCGGTACGCACTGAGTCCTTACATAAAACAGATACAAACATCATATTTTTATGTGATGTTAAATACAGTACGATGACAGGGTCTGCGTAAGTCTGTAACGTAATCAGAGAATTTCTTGCACGAATTAATTTTCGTTCTCACATTTACGAAAACCATAGGCCTTATAACGGTTGCGCAGGAAGTCAAATATAAGCGGTGGGATACTTCAGGCTTCCGCCTCGGTGTAGTTGAGACCTTCGCTCTTCTGGGATGTTATGCGGTGTTGGTTGGTAGGTGGCAACCGACGTTTTGGGACAGTCTGTCAGTTCCATCTTCAATGGTCGTGCAGTCCCATGTCTTGACCCTTCAAGATGGAGCAAATATGCTGTCCCGGAACTTCTATAACAGTGGCGACTCGTCGATAAGGGCTTCAGGGCTGCAAATATGACAGAAATTTTGATAAAAATTAAACTAAACATATGAATAAGTTTTTTTTGTTTAGGACTCATAACGAAAAATTTTATTTAGGCATTTAATTTAATTTTTCTTAAAACTTCTGGGAGGGTTGCAGCCCTGAAGCCCTTTCTGACGAGCCGCCTCTGGCCGTTATCCAGTTACAAACAACAGCTGTATAACATTCCAGAAGAGAGAAAGCCTCAGATGTAATGGAACTTCTCAAATTCAGTAATGAAGGCGTTGTCTGCCTTGTGCATCAGCTCTCGGAGTGAAAGGCATGTTCAGAACACCTGTTAGGTTAGGGCAATCGCGTGAGATGAGCCAGGGGCTCAACGGGTTAATGGATGTAGAGGCAAACTTCGGAAGCAAACGTGACGTTGCTTTGGTATTAATCTCTAGCTGGACAAAGGTGGATTGGATCTTGTTTGCTGATAGCGTGTCGAGTGAAGGGTGGCAGTCGCTCCAGTCACGTCGAGGTGCCTACCTGCAGCCAACTGCTGGTAAGTCGCTTGCTTTTTGTGACAAGTATATGAAGCGGAATTTAACTCTTTAAAGACGAAGCGTATCTGTTTTATATAAGGACTAAGTGCGTACCGCGCTGTAAACACTCTCCACTTCGGTTATAAAAACCAATCTCTTAATGTTTTATAAGGCAAAAGTTGCTGTTTGTTCTGAGATCCGTACAAAACACATAAACGCAATGTGGGCACCACGTAGAATTTTTTAATGTTAAACCTGGTCGTATGTAAAGTTACCGCTAGGCTTTAAAAGGTTAAAAATGCCTGCTTTTAAGGTATAAATAGGATACAGTACACTTAAACTGACATAGGAAGATAGTTACCGGTTTTATTAAAGTTCACCCTATAACAGGTCCTGAGGGCCCAAGAGGGGTGGAGAGGTATAGCTCTACGCGTTCGTGAGCCTCGGCACAAGAAGGGGATGAGGTGGCTAGCCCCACGCCCCGGCCGCTTTACCCCCGGGAGACCCGGTACCCATTGTACAGGAGGCTGGGTGGGCCCCAGGGCCGGTCTGGACGGCTGCGGAAAATCTCGCCTCTACCGGGATTCGACCCCCGGACCGTCCAGCCCTTAGCGAGTCGCTATACCGACTGAGCTATCCCGGCCCACTACTGGTTTTATTTTAAGTATAATTTTGCGTGTTGTTTTGTATGGATGTAGATTTTGTTTTTCACATTAAGAGACGATCATAGGATGTGGATATCGAGAATGGGTTAAGGAAGAAGACATTCTGGCACCAGGCAGTTGCGAGACCGGATCCGGAGCCCAGGTATAGCGCAAGGGAACACAATAGGACGTTGTACCTTTCCGCTAGACCTGAAACCCGGGTCAGGATTCGCCATTACCCTAACAAAGAGGAGGTAACAGAAGGCAATAAAAATTGTGTTGTGGAGGCTTTCATGATTTTTACACCTCAAAAATATTGTTAGAGCTATTAAATCAAGAAGAATGAGATGGGCAGTGCATATGGCATGGATGGGAGAGAGTAGAAATATATACGATGTTTTGGAGTAAAAAGCTGAAAGAAGGAGAACACATGGAAGACATAAGCGTAGATGGGTTATAATAATAGGATGCGTTTTTAAAGGAATGGAATTGAAGGGCAGGTATTGGATTTATTTGACTGAGGTTAGGGACAAGTGACGACCTGTTGTGATAACGAACATTTGCGTTCCATAAAATGGGGGAATTTGTTGACTAGCTGAGAAACAATTCGCTTCTCAAGAAGGACTCTGTTTCATGGTGTTTAGTTTATTATAAATAAGCGTATATGAAGGTGGGAATGACTTAGTCTTTCAGTTCTGTAAGTGAAATTTATCCCAAAGGTAAAACTGTGTGTGCACGTCCTTGGAACGTGACAGAGTCCTGTCAGGCCGTTACCGTAAGTAGAGGTCGAAAAGAAATTCCGTTAACCTTTTAAAGCCTAGCGGTAACTTTACATACCACCAGGTTTAACATTAGAAAATTCTACGTGGTGCCCACATTGCGTTTATGTGTTTTGTACGGATCTCAGAACAAACAGCAACATTTGCCTTATAAAACATTAAGAGACTGGTTTTTATAACCGAAGTGGAGAGTGTTTACAGCGCGGTACGCACTGAGTCCATATATAAAACAGATACGCTTCGTCTTTAAAGGGTTAATACAGCCGCGTGTTACAGGAGCAGGCCGATCCTGGTGGCCGCGCAGTCTCAGGCATGGGTCTGCGGCCGCTAGCTTGCTGGGATTGCGGTTTCGAATCCCGCCGGGTGCGTCGATGTATTTCTCCGTAATTGTTGTGTGTTGTCAGCCACAGGTATCTGCGTCGGGCTGATCACTCGTTCAGAGGAGTCCTACCGAGTGTGTGTGTGTGTGTGTTATTGAGTGTGATCAGGTGCAACAATAACCCTCTGCACCTGCAATGAGTAGGCAGAAGAGCGCAGACTAAGAAAGAAGAGGAAATTACAGGAAGCAGTGTTGGCCAGGATAATTGCAAATGGGTTTAGTACTTCGGCGAGGCCGTGCCGTGGCTCAGGCGGTTAACC
Source organism: Coptotermes formosanus (assembly GCA_013340265.1). Taxonomy (NCBI): domain Eukaryota; kingdom Metazoa; phylum Arthropoda; class Insecta; order Blattodea; family Rhinotermitidae; genus Coptotermes; species Coptotermes formosanus. The sequence goes on along the minus strand of BLKM01000379.1, from coordinate 369,001 downwards.
GCCGGCCTCCCACCGCGGAGACCCGGGTTCGATCCCGGGTCAGTCCGTGTGGGATTTATGGTGGACAAATTTGCACTGGGACAGGTTTTTCTCGGAGTACTTCGGTTTTCTCCTGTCAGTGTCATTCCAAATAATAATAATAATAATAATAATAATAATAATCGTCATCACAGGGTTGCACAAGAAGCGGTGCGTCCGTAGCGTCTGCTGCGGGGCCCTTCACCACTAAAAAAAAAGTACTTCGGCAGGGACCATCTACTAACGAGAAACGACAGTAAACCACTGGCCAGTTAGGGCCTGAACTAAGGGAAGAGAACGCTTTGATATACATTTAACATAATTTCGGCACTTTGTGGGCAGAAATACTTACAGTGTGGCAAAACCGCTACCTTTCTCATATCTAAAATCAAAACGCTAGTTTTATTAAATTGTACTTTTTTTGTTGCATGAGACCATTTTCTTTGTTTTGCACGCCTCCATAGCCTACCTTCACCTTCACCTTCACATTTAACTGTTTACTCATACTTTCTCGTTTTGGAACATTCTAACTATGCACATTTAATGCCTTCCTACCCTAACCATGTTGACATAAAATTTTTCAAATTAAAAAAAATTGTGGTTCCTTGAAATTTGGGAAGAAGTGTTTTTGGAACTCTCTGTATGCATACGTTTCGTATTACAATGCCTGTTACCGTGACGTCACGGCTGACAGTGTTTGGTGGTCTGGTGACATGATTCACTGTATTAGACTTTCTCTATCTCGTTGGTGCGGGACATCTTGGGGGGGAAAAAATTACCCTTCCTACAGTCATGTCTTCCCCGAGAGAATTGCCAAAGTGAATCATGTATGTTTAAATTTACTGTGGTTACTGAAACGGGAAATTTGTCATTTGTGATTTAGCGGCTGTGATTTTTATTAACCCTTTAAAGACGAAGCCCATCTGTTTTATATAAGGACTCAGTGCGTACCGCGCTGTAAACACTCTCCACTTCGGTTATAAAAACCAGTCTCTTAATGTTTTATAAGGCAAAAGTTGCTGTTTGTTCTGAGATCCGTACAAAACACATAAACGCAATGTGGACACCACGTAGAATTTTTTAATGTTAAAGCTGGTGGTATGTAAAGTTACCGCTAGGCTTTAAAAGGTTAATTTCAGCCTTTCCCGTGAAGATTTTTGCTGGCCAAATAAACATTCTCCTGAAATAAAGAAGACAGAATTTATGAATTGCTTCGCTAATATACAAAAAACAAGCAATGCGTGACGCTGATGGTTATTCCAGTAGTTACTGTTTCAGTAGCAAATTTTCGTGGGTGAAATTATACCTATGTGCAGTAGAGTGGGAATCATTATCAGCTGATCCAAACAGTTCGGTGATACGGCATTCTTATATAAATACGACCAATAGAGTGGGGAGCATTAACGCTTGTATCAGTCAGTTCTATTACACATCATTGTCGCACAACGTAAGTACAATCATCCTCTTCCCTTCGCACAGTTATGTGTCCTTCTCTCGAAATGTGCCCGTTGAAAGCCTTCGTGGTATACTGCATGCTTGGACAGTAAACTGTTTTATTTCTGCGTCCTAGATCGAGGGAAACTATTTGCAGAAATAAAAAACGAGACGGCAACAGCGGAAAAATTGACAGCAGATCTGTCTCCTCCGGTGGCAACATGTGTTACAGCTTCAGGTAACGCAGTACGCTACAAGCAGCAATATTGTTGGTCACGGCTTCGCGTCGTGTCCTTTTACATTTGACAAATTGAGTATTGGATTTCTCCAGACAAGCAAGCTATACCTTCTCTTTTCTCACAGACTGTGTCTTTGCATTATGTAATAAAATAATGTCAGAAGTTCTTATATTCGGTGGCTGAGTTTGTTTTTGAAAAATGTTACTACGTTTTAATTATTCTCTGAATTTCAGAATTGACTGACATCTACGTGTCAAAACATCATAAATGAGTTTTGCAGTTTCTGGAAGGACGTCTTTTTGTTTTATTTTCCTTTCATTATGTCTTTCGCGTATTTTTTCCCATTAACCCTTTAAAGACGAAACGTTGTCTGTTTTATACAAGGACTCAGTCCGTACCGCGCAGCAAACAGTCTACATCTCGGTTATAAAATGCAATCTGTTAATGTTGTATAAGGCAAAAGTTGCTGTTTATTCTGAGATCCGTACAAAACACATAAACGCAATATGGGCACAACGTAGAATTTTTTAATATTAAATTCGCCAGTACGTAAAGTAAGCACTAGGCTTTACAAGGTTAATGTCTTTATCGTTTCTCGCCCTACATCTTCATCCTCCTTCCTCTCCTTTTCTCTTATCTAATCTGTTTATTTGCTTTTTGACTCACTTACTTCATTTGCCTTCATTGAGTAAAACATTTGGTAGTTCTGCTTAGTACGCTAAAAGAATTTCTGTACCGGTTGAAATGTAAAATATGACAGAAATTCTTTGCATAGTTGGGCTTCAAAGCTATATCGATTGTTGTCTCACGATTCATGTGCTGTGATCATTCTAATGCTGAATGTTTATTTCCATTCCAAAAGTGTGTTAACGTTTGCTGCTCTTCCTCGGGGCTTTTGGAAGTACCGTATTTGTTTTTGTCTTTACACGTGCAAAGAGAATGAAAGAAATGCGTCTTAGATGCAAAAATATATCTTTGAGCAAAGCTAGATCTTTGTCTAGAATATCGTGCACTGTGTTTGTAACTTCCATTTAAAATTCGTCTATTCATGGACAAACATAGCGAAGACGCTTGCCCACTCTTACATGTGAACTGTTGCATTAAACGTCACTGGTAGTTTAATTTATCTAGCTCACGTTTAAGTAAAACAAGACTTGTATACCCATGAAGAAGATGGACGCATAAAATACATTTATATATGTACAAAGAAGCTAGCTTCTCTAGTCTGTTGCATTTAAAAACTTAATATGGCCTGTCACATAAAATTTACCTAATTAAACGCTATGGGGCGTTAAAGATATTAGTACCCTCAGCTTGTCAGGGCACCGAAGATTCATTACCATGTTCACAGAACGCCGTTGTTTCCCGTCCTGAGCCAGATTAACCCTGTAAAGACGAAGCGTATCTGTTTTATATAAGGACTCAGTGCGTACCGCGCTGTAAACACTCTCCACTTCGGTTATAAAAACCAATCTCTTAATGTTTTATAAGGCAAAAGTTGCTGTTTGTTCTGAGATCCGTATAAAACACATAAACGCAATGTGGGCACCATGTAGAATTTTTTAATGTTAAACCGGGCGGTATGTAAAGTTACCGCTAGGCTTTAAAAGGTTAATTCAATCCATACCCTAGCATCCTGTTTCTTTAATGCTAAAAATCTATTTAAAATAAACACGTAGAAACAGGGATGACCCAGAGCGGATTAGTACCGGGAGTGTAGGGAAAGAACCATTATTACATTTGCTGTCACTGACGTCCCATATGAACAGACAGGGAAATCCGTTCCCTTCGTTGCTGTTTTGCATGAATGAAATGCAGTCAACATCTTGACACTCTTCACCCACTGCTCCGTTGGGGAACAGTGCCATAAAAACAGATTTATTTTGCCAAACGACTGAAAAGTCTTTCACGCTTCTTGTCGTCTGTTGTTCCAGCTACGTTCAAAGAATTTGTCTTTGCTTCCAGCTTTACAGTCTTATCCCATTTCCATGATAAAAATGGGAGGAGAAAGAATACAGCAGTCCATAACGAGATTATTATGTATGAGTGACGTCACAGTCTATTGTGAAGGCTTCAACAACAGGGTTTCCTTCGTCGTCACAGGTCAAATGAGTGACGTCACGTGTCATTCGCAGCACTTGTATTAAACGTTCCATTTTTATCCTACTTTCCTTTTGCAGAATGGAGAAAACAGTGTTCTGAAATACGTATACTGTATGTGTGTGTGTCTACGTGGATGTATGTCTCAAACTGCATGCGTGTCTGTAGATGTATGTGGGTCGTTAGGTGTTTATGTGTCTCTGTATGTATGTCTCTAGGTGTATATATTTTTCTAGGTGTATGTGTGTCTAGGTGTAAGTGTATCTCCAGATGTATGTATATCTAGGTGTATATGTCAGTATATATGTGTCTGTAGGTATATGCTTCTCAAGTGCATGCCTACCTTAGTGTACGTACGTGTCTAGGTGTTTATGTCTCAATGTGTGTGTCCTTAAGTGTATGTGTCTCGAGTGTTCCCATTCCAAATGTTGAATCGGTTGACAGATTTTCACTTGCGATTGGCGTTTCATCCTGCCTGCTTACTAGACTGTTGGACAGCTTGACCCGTGAATATGGAACCGATAGGTTGTCCCGAAACGTCGGTAACTAACTACAAGTCAACACTGCGTAACATCCCTAAAGATCGAAGGTCTCAGAGTCAATGAAAATTTGTGTCTTGCTGTAATTGCGCATGCGTTCTTGTGTCTCTATTTTCGTGTAAGTTTCTGGTTTCTTGTTGGTTACTGTGTATGGCTGGCAAGTGTATCGTTGTACTGCTATTGTCACACGTTCACTGCTAATTGTCGAGGTGTCAAAGGACCGAAGCTGCAGTGTGCTCTAATGAAGCAAGGCACACACCGGAATATCATTAACACACAATACATGAATAGATTTGCCAGGACCGTCCTCTATACCTCTGTAGTGTAGTAACAATAGTTTCGCGTGGCATTTATGCTGTCTTTTTCTGGGTGCGAAATGTGCAGGTTTTATTTGACGAATCTATTTTGGACAGGGAATGCATACACCTCTTTGGTGTTTATCTGGTTGCAAGCTGGTCTGATCTGAATATTGATTAGTAAAGGGCTTGATGGTGTATGGGTGTGAAACTTGGTCTCTCACAGTGAGGGAGGAACAAAGACTGAGGGTGTTCGAGGATAGGGTGCTGAGGAGGATATTTGGGCCCAAGAGGGACGAGGCGACAGGGGATTGGAGAAGACTACATAACGAGGAACTTAATGGCCTGTACTCGTCACCAAATATTGTTCGTGTAATCAAATCGAGAAGAATGAGATAGGCGGGACATGTAGCACGTATGGGAGAAAAGAGAGGTGCAAACAGGATTTTGGTGGGGAGATCTGAGGGAATGCGACCACTTGGGAGACCCAGGCGTAGATGGGAGGGTAATATTAAAATGGATCTTCAAGCAGTGGGATGGGGGCGTGGACTGGATTGAGCTGGCTCAGGATAGGGACAGGTGGCAGGCTCTTGTGAATGCGGTAATGAACCTTCGGGTTCCATAAAATGCGGGGAATTTCTTGACTAGCTGAGAAACTGTTCGCTTCTCAAGAAGGCCTCTGCTCCGTGGAGTTAGTTAGTTAGTTGGTTAGTTGGTTGGTCAGTTGGTTAGTTCGTTAGTTGGCTAGTTGGTTGGATGGTTGGTTGGTTGGTTGGTTGGTTAGTTGGTTGGTTGGTTGGTTGGTTGGTTGGTTAGTTGGTTGGTTGGTTGGTTGGTTGCTTAGATAGTTAGTTAGTTAGTTAGTTAGTTAGTTAGTTATGGGGCTTGATGGACAACTGTATTTTGATCCTTGATTTCCTGTCGAAATAGTGGAGGTGCTGTTTTGTCCACGAGTCTGACGCAGCTGCATTTAATGTCGCAATTAAGCATTTTCGCTTAAATGGTTGCAGTTGTTTTATACATTATTTATTTACGTTTTTGTAAACACTTGGTTTGGGTTTGGGTTGTTGTGAACATGGTGACTAAAGTGAGGGTTCCGTAATTTCCTGACTAGCAATTCGACTGTCTGCTTCTGAAGATGAACTCTGCTCCATGGAATTGTTTTTATGTTCTGTAACGTATTTTGATTCGCGTCGCCTTTTTTTTTTTACATTCATAAGCAACTTAAACAAGTAACACAATTTTATTTTTGAGCACGGCATCGCATAACAATGTTGAATTATTTTTCTGACGGCCGCAGTTAATGGGACAGTAGACAGACACTTGACATGTTCTGATCTGATGGGGTTTTAACTGATTTTCCATCCGTTCCATGCGTGCTTGAATGGTGCCGTCGGTACAGCGACTTGCTGCGGGCTAAACGGTCCGGAGATCGAATCACGGATTGGGGAGAGATATTCCGCACCCGTCCAGACCGACCCTGTGGCCCACCCAGCCTCCTGTACAGGGGGTACTTGGTCATTCCCCGGGGGTAAAGCCGCCTGGCCTCCCATCTAGCGCTGAGGTTAAAGAGTAGAATTATACCACTACTCCCACTCAGTGCCCTCGTGGCAGGTTATAGGTCGAGCTTTACCTTTACCATCCGTTTCTTATTTACTTGGTACTTGCGGAAAATTCCCAAAATTCTTGCGGACCAAAATTTTTGGTTCTTATAGTTTCAACTCGACACGTTCACTGTACCTTATTACTTCTATCTATAATCTACTTAAATTTACATGGCCGCATTTCTAGACGTGAAGTTACTGACTTGTGTCTTTTGGCCAGGTTCAGTAGTCAGAACAGCATTGCTCTGACATTCCAGTAACTTGTTGTCAAACGTATTAAACATTTTAAATAATTAAATGACAGGCATCAAATGCACATCTGTGGTTATTAACATTTTAAAGCCTAGCGGTAACTTTACATACCGTCAGGTTTAACATTAAAAAATTCTACGTGGTGCCCACATTGTGTTTATGTGTTTTGTACGGATCTCAGAACAAACAGCAACTTTTGCCTTATAAAACATTAAGAGATTGGTTTTTATAACCGAAGTGGAGAGTGTTTACAGCGCGGTACGCACTGAGTCCTTATATAAAACAGACACGCTTCGTCTTTAAAGGATTAATATGTAAAGTGAGAGATGGTTTAGTTGGTTCTTCCGTGATCATGGGTTTGGCATTTCTTTCTGGACTAAATTAAGGGGTTTGGATATACTTTGAAATTCTCACTCTTAGTGCTCCTTCTATATGGCAGTTGAATCTTGTACGGGCTGTGGAAGGTTGCAGATGGCGTGTCCCTAGCCCTTCTGCTTAAGCTTGATATATAGTAGCTCTTAAAGTGGTTAAATTTCAAATATCCGAATCATGTATTCACCGGAATGACTGGAATAACATTGACTTCTTCAAAATACATTGGAACTCTGTTACATCATTATGAAAGGAACTGAATATTTTGTGTCGTTATAAACGTGTTGTTTGTTATAACCGAGGAGTATAATGTTATGGTTAACAGTGAGGAATTAACTGGTACCACAGAATGTCTGACGTTATATACGAGGTGTCGCATAGACGATGTCGTTATTGACGGGTGCGACTGTATATTCCACCTGTCTCAAGATATATGTAAATAAAGTGAGACCATCCATGAACTTTCTTTTTTGCGCGGGAGATAACATGTTTTTTCACAAAGTATGTGTAAGATCCTTCAAGCTGTTTAAGGCGTTCTAAGCAATCTACTTGGGGTCCATTAGAAAAGAAAAGTACACATTGAACGAAGCCACTCTTCTGCATTCCTTATCAGGACAGCTGTACCTGAGTGCGTCTCGTAAATTGAGACTTAGAGAGCATCGCTTGTAGCAAGGCGAAGTTGCAGAGGAATAAAAACCAAATATCGACCTGAAAGCCTCAAACTTTCCGTAACTATCATGCAAAGTCGTGGCGGGAATAAGTGACGTCGTTTGGGACACGAACTTACGCCTGTGGACTCGGCTACCATGACGACGCCTACCGTTCCGAGGTGCTGTGTTGGTGGCGTCTCCGGTAAGGCGATGTATTATTCATACGTTGTGGTCTCATCAGGTACTATTTTATGTGTTGTAACTGTGGAGTTAATTTTTTAAATTTATGTGTTTCAGTAACTGGATTACAACAGTTTCTTTCTTTATACTTCTATTGTCATCTGTCAGACTTTTCTGTTTAATGCATCTGCCACATAATTCTGACCCAGTAAGGGATTTTTAATACAAATTCGAATTTCTGTAGGTACGAGAAGTACATTTGTGTGTTATGTAATTTATGCCAACGTTATACATTATGTGTTAACTTGTCACAGCTAACCACAACACTGTTATTAAGAATGTTATCCACACATGCAATAAGCTTATGTATTTTATATCATAACAAGCAGTGATGACTATAAAGTATTTTAATATTAAGTTTGTAGACTGACTTTATTAGATAAATGCTAAAAGGTTTTGACGACGCTGTATAATATTGTGTGGTGATGGTTTTATGGACTTCATCCATCGTCCGAAGAGTAAAATATTAAAAAATTAAAAACTAAAATCACGACGTTTCGGAAGCTGGCTCTGCTTCCGTCCTCAGGTGAATGGAGGGGGAGAAGAGAAGAACACCTACCCAGTTGGGCCCCTTAAACAAACAGGTCCAGTGATGGAGGCTAGCCCTGTCTAAGGGGCCCAAGAGAACAGCTGTTCCTCTCTTCTCCCCCTCCATTCACCTGAGGACGGAAGCAGAGCCAGCTTCCGAAACGTTGTGATTTTAATTTTTTAATATTTTACTCTTCGGACGAGGGATAAAGTCCATAAAACCATCACCACACAATGACTTTATTGGTTTTTAAATAGTGGTGTTGCTCTCTGTGGATGGCAGTCGGATGTCGAAACATGTAGCAGAGGGCACAGTATTATGTATACTTTGCATGCGCAAGTTTCTGGTTTTGTTATAAGGAACATACATCACACGAAAAGTACAACATAAAAATTATATTTGTTGTTTAACCCTTTAAAGACGAAAGATAATGTTTTATATAAGGACTAAGTGCGTACCGCGCTGTAAACACTCTCCACTTCGGTTATAAAAACCAATCTCTTAATGTTTTATAAGGCAAAAGTTGCTGTTTGTTCTGAGATCCGTACAAAACACATAAACGCAATATGGGCACCACGTAGAATTTTTTAATGTTAAACCTGGCGGTACGTAAAGTTACCGCTAGGCTTTAAAAGGTTAATGTAGAAACCCAGGCGGTTTCCCAGCTTTGAGTTTATCCCGTTTATGTGTTTTGTACATATCTCGGAACAAACAGCAACTTTTGCTGTAAACGTCAGCAACTCATTCGTTTTTTACAACCGATGTTGAAAGTGTTTGCTGCAAGGTACGCACAGAATCTGTATATAAAACAGATTACGTTTCGTCTTTAAAGGGTTAATTTAATTCTGAATTTCTTTTCCAGTAATTATCTAGTGATATATTTTACAATATTTGCCGGGCTTAAATCAAGTATTATATAACGTTCTAATTTCTGCGAAACAGTGTTACAAATATCACCATCGTAATTTTAGCACCGTGTTTACTGTATCACCGATCCCAGTGGCCGCGCGGTCTAAGGCGTAGGTCTGCGGCCGAGCGCTTGCTGGGATCGTGGGTTCGAATCCCACCGGGGGCATGGATTTTTTTTTCTTTTGTGAGTGTTTGTGTTGTCAGGTAGAGGTCTCTGCGACGGGCCGATCCCTCGTCCAGAGGAGTCCTACCGACTGTGGTGTGTGTCTGATTGTGATAAAGTGAAAATAAAAACCCTCGACACCTGCTGTGAACAGGTAGGTAGAAGAGGGAAGGAGTAAGTAAAGTAAAGTAAAGTAAAGTAAAGTAAAGTCAACTTTGTTGCATTCCGGGAAAATGTATCGGGATATATTACAGCCACTGTAGCGATATGAAAACAACATAACTTTATGATAAATGTATGCAAAAATTAAAAGTAACACATTTAATTGTGTATTTAAGTGAGGTAACTTAAGCAGGTGGTTCCGGATTACATGTAACCAACGCCGTCGCCATTTGTATAGATTGCTGTTTGGTCGCTAGGCGACCGCTTGGGATTTAATAGAAAAAGTGTCGCATTTGGTATTTGCAAGGCTCAACACATGCGACTCGATAGCAGTAAATAATACAAAGTGTGATGTTAAATCGTCTCGTATTCTGAACCTGCATGTGTTACCTCAGCTATAAATAGTGTGACGTCTTTAAGCGCATTTACTTCTATATGTTAGTACTTAGCTTTCAGACCATCTTTAACATTTTAAAGCCTACTGTTGCTGCGGTATAAAGGGATAAGTAAATGTTTGTTAAAGATTTGTGCCATCACACCATTTGGTGTAACAGCTTCATTGTTACACAGGAATTTGTTTTAGAAACATTCCAGACGAAAAATATTCGTTATCTAAGAGAAACAGGCGAATATGTATGAACTGACATGCACTTATGATTATTTTAAAATTAGTATCGTTAATTTAAATTTTAAATGTTTTCCACTTCTGACGTGTGACGAAAGTGGTCTGTATATGTCGCAAATGGAGGGAGAAGACTGCATAACGAGGAACTTAATGATGTGTACTCACCACCAAATATAGTCTTGGTGATAAAATCGGGAAGAATGAGATGGGTAGGGCATGTAGGACGTATGGGGAAAGGAGATCTGAAGCAAGCAGACCACTTGGGAGACCCAGGCATAGATGGGAGGATAATATTGAAATGGATTTTCAAGAAGTAGGGTGGAGGTTATGGACTGGATTGGGCTGGTTCAGGATAGGGACAGGTGGCGGGCTGTTGTGAATGCGGTAATGAACCTTAGGTTTCCAGAAAATGCGGTTAGCTTCTTGAGTAGTTTTTTTTAAGAAGAACGCTGTTCGTTAGTTTCTTATTATGTCATAAATTATGAGTGTGCACAAACAGTTTATTTGAGGAACCTCAGTGAACTCTGTATCATCCCCGTGCTCTGTCGTTCCTTCGGTTGCGGTTGACCGTGTGGTACAATAGAAACCAGCAGACAATAAAAATTCTTTCCTGTGATTAATAAGGGCAGATTATCTGAACACAGAAATGCTTCGCAAGCACTTTATCATGCAATTTAGTTTCACGCAAAAGTAACTTTGAATCTAGAACGCTTGCACGCAGCAAAACCTCCGTCAGATAGATAGACCTATAATGATGGATAGCAGGAAATAGTCAGCTTTAGGGAGAGAGCTGGTAGCACGTCTGAAAAGTAGCGTCCCAACTTTGAGAATGATAATATATTGCGCCAGGGGATAAACCGCGGGTGTTACTGAACTCACAGATGTTTGCAAACTTTTTGTAACTCCCACTCCTTGCCCCTAAAAGTTACTTTCCCAGGCCTGTTTGATCTCATTTACCATAACAACAAACAACATAAATTTCTTGGTTTATTGTACGACGCTAGAAGCAGCAACAGCAGCAGTAGTAGTAGTAGCAGTAGCAGTAGTAGTGATGCTGATGGGGTGGTGGTGGGGGCGGTGGTGGTGCTGGAGGCGGCGGTGGTGGCGGGGGTGGCGGTGGTGTTGGGGGCGGCAGTGGTGGTGGTGGTGGTGGTGGTATTTTGGCTTATCTGCTGTTCGAAAACTCATTATTAAATTGTTCAAAACTCTAAATACACTTGCCGTTTCATAAGTTACGCTTGATTCTTCATGCTGAAAACGGCGCACAGTTGCAGGGTACTCTGTAACAGAACGAATGCATTTAGTTTTAAGAGGGAAAGTAATATGTTTGAAAAAACTGCATGAAGAAGACCTTTTGAATATAAACAGGCTTACAATTAGCGCGATCGAGTCGAAAACAGCGACAGAGAGAGAGAGAGAGAGAGAGAGAGAGAGAGGGAGTGTGTTACAAATGAAAGATATGAAAAATCCATACTCATTATTAGTGAAAAAACCAGAAGAAAAATAACCAATTTGGAGATAAAAGCATAGCGGTAGATGGGAGGAGTTTTTTACTTACAAGTGTTTTAAGACAGGGGTGAACAAATCCCGGGCGCCACGTCGCCGTGGTGAATAAACGTTTTTTATTGTGGCGCCTAATATTTATCCATCCTCAGTATGGAACCTCCTTCATGTCAACCCTCTGACGCGTGGAATTTTGAGGTGGCTTTTAGATTTTTTGAAAATATGTGCACACCTGTTTTAAGCGAATAGGAAGTGAGGGTACGACCCGGTTTCATCTGCCTTAGGGTTGGACACACTGCCGAGTTTCTGTGAGCACGGTAACAAACTTTCGGTTTCCCTTAAAAGAAGGAAACTTTGTGACTAAATAAGACACTGTTAGCTGCTCACATACGTTTCTAGCACATATTCTTCGCTGCTGTTTTACGTAAAAAGCTGTTAATTATACAAATAATGTTACAACACTTGAAGCAGATAAGGAAATTTATCTTTTCGCGAACTGGGTTGAAAAATTAATTTTTATATGCAATAGTGGTTGTGGTGACGTATGTCTCTTGTGATGATGTGACAGCATAGGGTTAGGAAACGCTGGTGACAGAAGGGAAACCAGGGTACAAACTCTATCACCAGACGGCGCTGAATATGTCTGAACTTTGGTTTCCCGTTGCTAAGCTCGTACGATATGCTTGAGAAATGCGAAGCATTGTTAACTGTGTTGGTTTGGAGATTAAGAGCGTGCTGACAGCCTGTCCCATCCGAGACGACAGTACGTCTAACTGTGTCTACATATTTCCTAGGATTCAGTTGTCGCTGTGTTGCACAGGAGAGCTGCTAATGCCTCTTGGAATTAGACGCAGAGAACTGAGAGGAGATAAAGGTAGGCCAACCGCAAGTCCCTCGAACATAACATAGATCACTATAATACACTTTGTGGGAATCATAGCTCTGTTCACATTGACAGGATTTTGTTCCGCATACTTTTTCTTTTATAAAGAACTATGAACTTGGTAGGCTTTACTTCAGGTTTTTAGAAATTCATATTCTTGTATTAGAATCTCTGTGTATAGGAATATGAAAATGCATTTGGTTTGTTTGTTGCCTGCGTGGTTTTTCACGCATTTCCCGTAAGAATGCACGACATCGTAGAGCACCTGTTACTGATTCACCAGCGTCGAGGGCTCTGTTGTGATTGCATTGGTTCCTAGCAGATGCACTTCCTGCGACAGACCGGATTGCTTTTATTTGGTGTACAGGGTGGCACACGAAATTATATCGAATTAAATTGTAAATAAAATCTTTATTGTTCGTACAGTGAAGGTTACTGCTGTTTGTATGTGTGCAGGTAGGAATTGTCTAACTCCATGGAGCAGAGGCCTTCTTGAGAAGCTGCCAGTTTCTCAGCTAGTGAAGAAATTCCTCGCATTTTATGGAACCCGGAGGTTCATTGCCGCATTCACAAGAGCCCACCACCTATCCCTATCCTGAGCCAGGTCAATCCAGTCCATGCCGCCATCCCACTTCTTGAAGATCCATTTTAATATTATCCTCCCATGTACGCCTGGGTCTCCCAAGTGGTCGCCTTCCCTCAGGTCTCCCCACCAAAATCGTGTATGCACCTCTCTTTTCCCCCATACCTGCTAAATGCCCCTCCCATCTCATTCTTCTCGATTTGATTACCCGAATAACGTTTGGTGATGAGTACAGGTCATTAAGTTCCTCGTTATGTAGTCAGGAATTGTCTATTTGTTTATTTTACGACACTGTGAGTATCTCGGACTGTGTAGCATCTGTCGTATGCTTCTTGAAAAATTCTTTTTATGACGACAACAGAAACAACAACAACTACTACTACTACTACTACTACTACTACTACGGTAGCAGCAGGAACAGCACAGCTATTCCAAAGGCGCTGAAATTTGGGCAGTTTGATTGTGTAGTACCTTAAACTGTGTACTCGTTTTTGTGGACTCCAGTCAAGATCTGTGGATCCCTCTTTGACGGCAGAAGCATTTTCCATCGAGCCGCTCTCCAATTTGCGGGGACCTCAAAGATGAACGCGCCGTATAAATTACACAGTAGCTTGCTTATTATGCGTTATTTCCCCGCTACTTTAACAAACGGAGATATAGACCCGTAGTCAGTAGTTACTGTTGGTTTATGACTGTAAATTAAATACCCAGAGACATGCACCAGCCCCAGAAAAACGTCGCAAGTTGCGGTGCTTATACAGTCAATTATATCGCTGGTTTTTACGTCTGATATGTGATAGTGGTGATGTGAATGGAGTTAGTCATGTAAGAGTGTGCGACTTGGTTCGTAAAGGTAAAGCAGTCCCGTTACAGGCCTGGACAGGCCCTTAGGGCTCCAGGAGGTTGATGCTCCAAGAATTTCTAGACAGTCGGCACATGAAGGTGGTAAGGTTGTCAGCCCTACCACCGTCCTGGTACACGTTTCTGTTAGAGGCTGAGTCGACCCCAGGGCCATAGTGCGGCCGGAAGGATTATGTCAATGAAAAATTCCAGTGACACCATCGGGAATCGAACCTCCGTCCTTCCGGCTTGTAGCGCAGTGCCTCAACCAACTGCGCCACCGCCTTACATGCGTCATTGCGCCGAAGCTGTTGTCACATATACTTTTGTAGATTAATTACAACTTGTGTAAGATAAACAATCCAATGAACCTTCTGAAGCATAGCGGTAACTTTACATATCACCAGGTTTAACATTAAAAAATTCTACGTGGTGCCCACATTGCGTTTATGTGTTTTGTACGGATCTCAGAACAAACAGCAACTTTTGCCTTATAAAACATTAAGAGACTGATTTTTATAACCGAAGTGGAAAGTGTTTACAGCACGGTACGCACTGAGTCCTTATATAAAACAGATACGCGTCGTCTTTAAAGGGTTAATCACTGAATACCGATTTGTACATCCCAGTATAACGCATAGTTTCCAAGTGCACATGAGGATACGTCAGCATTTATTTTCTGTGCATATTTTTTCCTCCGTGTTACCTTCTCCGCGCCCCTAAATTTATTCTAATCCCTAGGGGCAATGCCAACTTATTTTCCACCCACACGCAGGCCGGATGAGTAGGTGGAATGTCGTAATTTCGCTCTCTCTTTCTTGGAATTTTGTTTTCCTGCTTGTGCCGTGTTTTTAGCGGGATACGCGGTGGCGCAGTTGGTTGAGATACTGCGCTACAAGCCACAAGGTCGCGGATTCGATTCCCAATGCAGTCATTGGATTTTTTCGTTGTTGTAATCCTTCGGTCCTCACTATGGCTCTGGGTTCGACTCGGCCACTAATAGATATGAGTACCAGAATTACTTGCAGGTGGGTAAAGGCGGCCGGTACGTAGCGCTGACAACCTTACCACCATTCCATCAGTAGTTTTCCTCAAATGCGCTTCTTCATAGACTTTTTGCATGAATACATTTATATATCCATTATAGAACACGGAAGTAATTTTATCATGCTAATTGGTTGCGAGCTTAGAGTTAAAGGCTTGCCTTTAATTAGTCCCAGTGCAAGTATGCGGTTACGTCTCCACCAAACTTTGATTGAATAGCTTCACCACCCTTTCTGAGTCCCCAGAGTCTCGTTAGTTAATACAGGTAGCCTCATGAACGGCTGAGGCGGGGGGGGGGGGCCGAGGGAGGAAGAGGCCAGTGGAGATGCCGTGTTACAAGCGCCGTGCGATGTTTCTCATACATGCACGTAAGTTAATAATTCAGTACTAATTTGTCAATAATTGGAACACCTGTCAAATCCCAAGGAAGAAATTTGAAGTTTTCTTACCGCAGAAATATGGAAAGCTTTTATTTTAATAATTTTATTGTTTGTTTGTGGATTTATATTCTCTTAATTGGCCCTATGGTCTGATTTCTGTATTAAGTTACGTAGGGGTTTTCCTTTATCCTTTAAAATTTTCTAAATATTTATATTAGTAATAATTGATGTTATTTGTTCTCAGTGTTCTGCTACCCTTCTTGATCTTATTTGTTTGCCATGGAAGTTTCTTGCTTATTTATGAATGTTCGGTAACGTAAATGGAGTTATTTTTAAACCATTGTAATAAATTATTAGTATTATTAATCAATAACTGATCCACGTATGGGATTATAGGATTTTTTTATAACTTTACTACTTACGTAAAATCTGTAACTGTATGTGTGGATGTCCTTTAATTTCAATAGTCTGTTAATACCACATAGGATAGATACCCCTGTAATTTTTTGTTGTGAGTGCCGGTATTTCTTAATGGAGTATGTTTTAGATATCAATTAGATAGAATCCCTGTAATTAATTAAGTGGCTCATATTGATGTTTTAAATTCATGAATTCTAAAATGAAATAACGTTTTATTGCCTAGTGGTTAGTGTGTGTACCACCAGGTTTAAAACTAAATCCCTGCGTTTTCTCACGCGGTATATTCATCCTTTCCCTATGATTTTTACATTAAACGCAAACTATTTAAATATTGGCACACATATTACCGTGAAACACAAAAAACTTGTAATAATATCATGAATAAATGCTACATGTTTTCCTCCTTAAAGACCATAATCAGGCATTAAATACCTGATTTAAAACATAAATAAATATTCATATACATGTTAAAATGTCTATATGCATATTTACATATGTCTTAATTAATGTATGTAGTGCCTGTTGATAGGCCTTAAGGATCGAAATGTGTAGAATTTATAGATGATATTATTAAAAGTTTGTTGTGTGTGACGGTAATATGTATGTCAATAATAATACGTCACGGCACAACGGGATGGGTTCCATTAAAAGATAAATTATTTTACTGTAAAGCATTCACCGATTAGTGGAAGCACACTGTTCTCTGCGAGGTAAGAACTGAGACTTTAAGTACTGTAGATTAAATTCAGTCTTCAAAATTTCTGCGGCCACTCACAAGTACATGTTAGAAAGGTTCCCTTTAAGACACGTTGTTCGGTTTCTAAATATCATTAGAGAGACCAGCGGTATTTTAAAGGGGAACTGTCAAAGAATCTGGACTGTGAATTTCAAGTGTGTTATGGTTGTGATACTGGTGGCAGTAGTAGTGGTTGTCGTAATAAAGTAGGACAGGAGTGTATAACTGAAAGTGGTTCAGTAAGTTCATTAACACTGAAACATAATTGGTTGAGGTAAAGGTAAAGCAGTCCCATTACAGGCCTGGACAGGCCCACTTGGTTCCAGGAGGCCGAGGTTCCCAGATTTCTAGACAATCTGCACATACGCCATACGCACCGGCCGCGTTTACCCCCCAGGAAATATTCCTGGTACTCATTTCTGTTAGAGGCTGAGTCGACCCCAGGGCCATAGTGCGGCCGGAAGGATTATACCAACGAAAAAACCCACTGACAACATCGGGAATTGAACCCGCGACCTGCCGGTTTGTAGCGCAGTGCCTCAACCAACTGCGCCAGGTATATACGTTAGGTATATACGCTCGTAGGCGGTTTCATGTAAGACTTCGCCGCAGCCCTCCTATTAGGAAATGTGTATTAAGTCGTTTTATAACTTGCGTCAAACGTCATAAGAATTTATTTGTCAGTTGCGTCGGTATGGGAGAAGAGTCCTTGCGCCTTGCTTCCTAGTCACTACGATTTAAACACATGACCTTTCTTGGGTATAACAGTGTGTAATCCATCAGTTTTATTCGTGCTCGTTGTCCAATCGCAGGCCAGTAAAGACTATCGTCCGACATTTTTAGGCACGTTCACATAGTCACGAAAAACGCCTATTGGCTTAGTCTTGTCTGTTCATCCCTTTGTTCACATGTATCGGCGCGGCTGCCGCTTGACAGATTCCTGCAAAATTTGATGTTGCTGTTGGAGACTTGTGAAAACCTCTTGAGCAACTCTAAATTTGGTTAAAATCGGGCAAAGCATTGGGCACTTTACGTGAAGACATAGTACGTTTTGTTGCTGCGGGGGACATGAATTCGCCGTAAATACTTGTTGTGTGACACTCAGAATTTTTATATTGTTGACAGTGGCATATGCCGCAACAATACACACAGTACACATCGTTACGTTTCAGGTGCAACAATGGTTACGTGAACGCGCAACAATGTTACATTATACGTTCATTGCTTGTCTTTTAGTCGCATTCGGAAAATTGCGAAAAGCGACTATTGGCTTCGTCATGCCTGCCTGTCCGTCCGTCTGTCCTCATGGAACAACTCTGTTCCCACTGGACGGATTTTAATGAAATTTGATATTTGAGTATTTTTCGAATATCTGTAGAAAAAATTTAAGTCTCATTGAAATGTGACAAGAATAACGGGTACACTACATGAAGACCTATGCACATTTATGATAATATCTCGCTGAATTCTTCTTAGAATCAGAAATATTTCAGGCAAAATTGTAAAAAAAAATAAAAACATGTATTTTGTGCTCAATAATGCTTGTCCAAAAATCTTGCCATTTATAAGATGCTGTGGAAGAACGTAGTGGAGCCAGAGAGGCCAAAGATGATAATGTAATAAGGCGCATGCGCTTTGCGTGCTGGATAACTAACGTCGCAGACACGCGCTCAGAATATGTAATACTTCTTACCTTTCCACGGCAACAATGGTTACGCGAACGCGCCTTTATGTTACTTTACACGTATATTGACTGTCTTGTGTATAAACCTGAGGGCATGCTAAGACTGTATATAAGGCGCAGAACGTTACAGAGGGGAGGTAAAATGATTTCGCTTTAAGTAATATAAATGTGTGGTATGTGAATTTGTCATGGTGGTGTCTATGATGAGTGCTGCCTTGTTTGTCAAGTCGTGTTGTTAGGTGGCTAGTTACGAATGTTTCGAAAGGGCTTCCTGCATCCTTCTTCATGGGAGGTTAATGCGGTGCGCGAGACAAATGGTGTACATTGCAGGGAATTTGTTTGCAACTGCGTTATTGTTAATACATTTGGTTACCTTTTGCAGCACTCCAGCTTACTTGCAGGGTGAGTGTCATTTGTTTGCTTCGTTATATTTTTCTTCTTTGTTCTTCTCTTCTGAAGTCCTATATTTTATGATTCTCTCCCTCTCATGGTTGGTCGTTTTTATCACTTTTTCCACCTGAGTTCTCCATATTAAAGTGTGTAATGAAATAATAGACTCATCTAGACCTCTTAATGCTTCGTTCTTTCATTTCTGTATTTTATATTTTCCGGAAGAGCACAGATATTCAGTACGTTAAGCAAAACTTAAGAATTAACAGTTTCGGTTTACATTTGTATAATATATTCCTTTTAAGTCTCACAGTTGCAACAATAATTACAGTCGAACTCGGTTATAACGTCATGAAAGGGCCTGAATATTTTGTGTCGTTATAAACGAGTATCGTTGTAACCGAGCTCTATAATGTAATGGCAAACAGTGACATATTGTTTGGTACCACTGTATAGAGGAGGTGTCTTACAAACCGATGTCGTTATAAACGAGTATCGTTGTAACCGAGCTCTATAATGTTATGGCAAACAGTGACATATTATTTGGTACCACTGTATAGGCGAGGTGTCGTTATAACCGGGTTCGACTATATTTTGACAGGAACTGTTAAAAGTCCTTGGAGCACAGGAGTCCGCTGTAACACCGAAGACGTGCATTCCTTTCACTTGTACGATTGTCGGGAATAAGTCAATTACTTTTCTGTAGAGTATTAACCCATTTGTCTAAATAAAATGAATTCATTCTCTGCGAAATAAGGGAGTTAAAGATTAATTTTTGTGGATAGTAATTCTAGGCTTCTATGTGTTTTGCTGTACTGTGTTTTTCTTCTCAATTAGTCCTTTATACGCAACATTTGACATTTATAACGCCAGTTCGTAGCTTCACAACGCGTAACCTCGCAAAGCCATTAAAATAACAGCCAACTTCTAACAGTGAAGTTGCCTTGCTTCGAAGTAGCAGCCTTTCCTCGTTCAATTTAAACTTTGTACCAAAAACAATATTTTAGAAACGCCACAGGATGTTGTGTGTACGGTGACTGTGTGTTGTGGAAATGAAACATGTGTAAGGAGAAAAGAAAAACTGACGGAGGAAAATGACACACATGGCGTATCTTGACACTGCTGTTAAATTATTGTGGGCATTACAAAAGGAAGAAATGAGAGACGGGCTACAGACATGGTTGAAAACACACAGAATTGTCAATTAAATTAGAGTCGACACTTAAGCACAGAGGCATAAGGCGTGTTGTTACATACACGCTCCTACGTAAGAACATACAGGGCTGCGTTTCTTAGCCTTTTAAAGCCTAGCGGTAACTTTACACACCACCAGGTTTAACATTAAAAAATTCTACGTGGTGCCCACATTGCGTTTATATGTTTTGTACTGATCTCAGAACAAACAGCAACTTTTGCATTACAAAACATTAAGAGACTGGTTTTTATAACCGAAGTGGAGAGTGTTTACACCGCGGTACGCACTGAGTCCTTATATAAAACAGATACGCTTCGTCTTTAAAGGGTTAAAGTGTGTTCCGTATACATCTAAGGGACCCACGAGGCCTTTGCCAGGGACTCCGAGCGTTTTTCCATGTCCTGGGTGTGAGTTATCAAGGAGAAATTTTGTTGCATGTTTTTGTAAAAATTATAAAATCTGTTTATCTTAAATAGGTGTATAAAACATTGTGGATTCTGATCAAATTAGGGCACAAAATACTCTGCTTCAGATATTATAGTAAAAAAACACAGTTTTATACAATGCACATAAAGTTTTCCAGGGGACCCGGGTTGTTAAGAAAGCCGAAACTAGTAACCTGGAAAACTTGTAGTGTGGTGTGTAAGACTGTTTTTAATACGTGAAGCATCTGAGTAAAACTCAGTGGGAATGAGTAAACTTTAGATTCTGCTTAGGTTTGAACTGGCCCCGTCTCATTGTCATTATTGCTAGAAAGATTAGAATATTACCAATGATTTTTTACACTTGCGTATAACGTTTACAGGTGTGGAATGTATTTATTTGTACACAGTCCAAATACTCGTATAAAGGTTGCCTCATACTGGGGAGGGAATCCGCAGAATTAATGACGGTCTTCTGTACCAGAAGGGATGAGGAACACTAAGATGTACGAAGCTACAGACACGCACGCAAAGATTAATTTAACTGCATTATAGTGAAATAAACAGTGTTCATTGTGAAAAGTCGTACGAACACATTAAAACCCGTATAGGGAAAATACAGGCCCTTTAAATATTCAGACCTGGTGACGTGGTCATAATAAGCACTGAAATCTAAAGGTTTAAACTAATTGTGATTTTGTATATTTTATCGCCTCACAAATGATTCAAAATTCAGAAAATTGCTTAGATTACCTGAACTTTTTGAGTGTCAAGATTTAACTTATCGAACAGAGAAATGACGGCAACGCTTACTTATTTAACCCTTTAAAAATGAAGCATGTCTTGTTTTATATAAGGATTTATTGCGTACCGCGCTGTAAACACTCTCCACGTAGGTTTTAAAAACTAATCTCTTAATGTTTTATAAGGCAAAAGTTGCTGTTTGTTCTGAGACCCACACAGAACAGATAAATGCAATGACAGCACCATGCAGAATTTTTGAATGTTAAACCTGGTGGTACGTAAAGTTACCGCTAGGTTTTAAAAGGTTAATTGGTGGTTGTAACGTCACAATATTCCAAACTTCAGCCCGTTCATCATCAGTTTTTGTCATAAGCCTCTTCAACAGGTATTCTTAGCAGGTTTGTTCCAAAGAGACATGCGAAACGTGGAAAGATATAAAGCAGTCTTAATTCTGTAGCAAGTCTGTAAGGTGTGAAGTCTAGATGTAGACATTGCTAACATTCCGTAGGATCCTGCAAGGCAGAGGGCTTCCTCGCCAGAGGAATTGTGGTTAGACTGGGAATTCGGGTCATACTTGGCCCTTTGCGGTGCTAAATAATGTTGATTATACATAGTTTCAATGAACGTCACGTAACATTGGCATGCGATTGGCTTAAATACCAGTACTGTCTGTTGCAGAGGTTTATTTTAGTTACGCTAGCACCAAAGTACGTGACAAATATGATGTTTTCGTGGGCTGAAAATTCAAACTCATAATCATAAAACTGAATGTGTCAATTCAAGTACATTTGATATAGCGTGGATGGAATTATATATTAATGTCTAAAGCCGATATCGAAGCTTTGCGTAGTTTCGTAGCACTGAAAATTAATACCATTTTGTGACACTGTGAATCCACTTTGAGGCATTTACCCATCATATTCGGCTTCGTAGAATACGATTTGTTTTGCCAGTGCGAAGCATGACAAAATATGTATGTAAAGCCTGTTAAAATTCAGCGAGGAATCCTTCCTTTCTTTCCTTTGCTCTTCAACCCATTTCGTTTCTTTATCCCTTTCGTGCTTGCGCTTCTTTTCCTTTAATAAAGAATGAACTTACAATTTCTTCCTTCAGATGGCACAGTTTTAGACAGAGAGCTGTTACCGGGGCACGAGAACGGCGTGACATACATACATAGTCAGGTATGACATAATAGTTTCATAGCAAACAGTCTAACGTTGTGTATTTAAAAGGACGAGTGCTATCACCACCACCACCACCATCACCACCACCACCACCACCACCACCATCGTCATCGTCATCATCATCGTCCCGTAGTCTGCCTTACGACAGGTCCATAGCTTCTTCCAAAGCGAGTTCTCCACAGCGTGCGATCTAGTGCTTCCTGTTTCAAGTTCCAGTGTCTTCTCGTTTCCCTAAATTTGTCCAGTAGCTGATTACGTCTTCTTCCTCATCCTTCCGTCTCTTCTACTTTTCTATCTTACATTCAGTAACGTGTTTTAGTAATACCATATCCATGAAAAGGTGAGATTTGAGGTTCTTAGGGTGGTGAATGAGGGTTTAGTGTCCACAGCCTGTGACGCCATGTAGTCTGACTTAAAAGTACCAACGATGCAGGATAACCTGCTACATGCGTGTGTACTAACGGCTGAGGAAGCAGATTCCTCTCAAACAATCTGCATGTTTTCATGTGATTAAGCGGCACTACATCCCCGAAAATGGCAAAGAAAGACATACAGTAATATTTTAACACCGAAAAAGAGCAGTTTTGTGGAAGTGACGCGGTGTATTTCGGTATATATTTACCGGCTTCTAGGTGGAACATGTTGCTCGCAATTGCATTGTATTCTGTATAAGAAATGAGAGGACTTTCTGATGATTTTTCATTGGTTATGTACACTAATTGGTTTCCGTACTTTGACGATTTTTTGTACGAATTTTGAATCTTTAGCACTGTGATTTTTGCAGTTATATGGTATTTAATTCCGTGATGATCAGCCGTCACTACAGCATAACACTGTTTGCTACTGTATTTATGTACATACGGATATAACTACATGTTCCGTGACTAAATCGCACTGTTCTGCCTTCTTGTTTTTTTAAGTTTATTAATTTATTTTTCAAAATGCTAATGTACTAGTCATCAGCCGACTTCAGTGGCTGATTTCGGGTGAAGGGAAAATCACGTAAAACTTCTGATATAATAATATCTACAAAATCTGTGTTTATTTTAATTTCGGTTTTGGGGGGTTTGGGACGGCAGCAGCCCGGTAGCCCCCCTTATGTGCTCCCCTGATGAAGGGAAAGTTAAAGCCTAGGTGTTAGGCATTCCGAGAACAGAATGTTGGCCAGACAGGTGGGAAGAGCAAAGTACAGCCTAGTCGAGCTATACCACATGAAAACACAGCACAGGTGCTTGAATAAGTTATTGCCTTGGAAAGCTTTTACCCTGTCCTTAGGCAAGACTGTTTACATGAATATTTAATGAGATGTAACACAGTGTTACCAACCCACGTATTTCCCGTAGTTTTGTGGGCCTGTTTAAAATTATACATGTAGGCTACTATCACCTCGCATGACTTCTTTATGTAACACAAGCAGGCATGGTGACTGAACGTATTAAACCTTTAAAGACGAAGCGTATCTGTTTTATATAAGGACTCAGTGCGTACCTCGCTGTAAACACTCCACTTCGGTTATAAAAACCGGTCTCTTAACCCTTTAAAGACGAAGCGTATCTGTTTTATATAGGGACTCAGTGCGTACCGCGCTGTAAACACTCTCCGCTTCGGTTATAAAAACCAGTCTCTTAATGTTTTATAAGGCAAAAGTTGCTGTTTGTTCTGAGATCCGTACAAAACACATAAACGCAATGTGGGCACCACGTAGAATTTTTTAATGTTAAACCTGGTCGTATGTAAAGTTACCGCTAGGCTTTAAACGGTTAACCCTTTAAAGACGAAGCGTGTCTGTTTTAAATAAGGACTCAGTGCGTACCGCGCTGTGAACACTCTCCACTCCGGTTATAAAAACCAATCTCTTAATGTTTTATAAGGCAAAAGTTGCTGTTTGTTCTGAGATCCGTACAAAACACATAAACGCAATGTGGGCACCACGTAGAATTTTTTAATGTTAAACCTGGTCGTATGTAAAGTTACCGCTAGGCTTTAAAAGATTAACCCTTTAAAGACGAAGCGTGTCTGTTTTAAATAAGGACTCAGTGCGTACCGCGCTGTAAACACTCTCCACTTCGGTTATAAAAACCAATCTCTTAATGTTTTATAAGGCAAAAGTTGCTGTTTGTTCTGAGATCCGTACAAAACACATAAACGCAATGTGGGCACCACGTAGAATTTTTTAATGTTAAACCTGGTCGTATGTAAAGTTACCGCTAGGCTTTAAAAGGTTAACCCTTTAAAGACGAAGCGTGTCTGTTTTAAATAAGGACTCAGTACGTACCGCGCTGTAAACACTCTCCACTTCGGTTATAAAAACCAATCTCTTAATGTTTTATAAGGCAAAAGTTGCTGTTTGTTCTGAGATCCGTACAAAACACATAAACGCAATGTGGGCACCACGTAGAATTTTTTAATGTTAAACCTGGTGGTACGTAAAGTTACCGCTAGGCTTTAAAGGGTTAATGTAATGACAACGTATACCACAATTTATGGCGTGGAATTCACACGTGATGGACGACATGATTGAAACTGTTTTGGATTAAGGTTGCCAACGTTGAGACTAAATGTGACGTTACGCGTTGATTGTAAAAGTAAATAAGGAATTATCAGAGGCCGTGTCAGGCTCAGGCGGTTAGTCGGTGGTCTCTCACCGCGGGGGCCCAGGTTCGATGCCGGTTTAGTCCATATGGGATTTGTGGTGGACAAAGTGGCACTGGGACGAGTTTTTCTCCAAGTACGTCGGTTTTCCCCTGTCAGTTTCATTCCACCGGTGCACCATTACACGGAAATGCGGAACAGAATTAATCATCTTTATCATAGGGTTGCACAATAAGCCTTAAGGCTGCGGTGCGACCGTGGCGTCTGCTGCGGGGTCCTTCACCACAAAAAAATATGAGGATAGTTAGGCACAGGTATTTCGTTGCTAATAGGAAAATTAGATTCAGAGGCTTTAATTAAATTTATGACACCAAAATTTAACCTCAAATTCTAACTTGTGTTAGAGATTTTTATATATTTTTGCTACCGTAACTTGAGCTTATTTGACGTTGTTGTGTTGGTACTTGTAATATGATACAGTGTAAGACGTGCGTGTCGCGCGAGTTATAAAGAAGGCCCCTTAGGTATTTTTGACGATATTTAGCATTACAATATTCATTTAAGTCTATTTATCATATCTTAGTCCTTACCTCTTCTACCTACTTGTTCACAGCAGATGTCGAGGTTGTTTATTTTCACTTGATCACTCTCAGACACACACCACAGTCGGTATGACTTCTCTGGAAGAGGGATCGGCCCGTCGCAGAGACCTCTACCTGACAACACAAACACTGTACAAGAGACAAACATCCATGCCCCCGGTGGGATTCGAACCCACGATTCCAACAAGCTCTCGGCCGCAGACCCACGCCTCAGACCGCGCGGACACTGGGATCGGCCTCTTTAGTTATTTTGGACATAAATAACAGTGTGTTGATTTGTTAGGGAAACAATTTTTGGGAAAAATCTTAACAGAACAGTTAACTAGTACTGTTACTATGTATGAGTGGGTTCAATTGATTTTCCAGACGAGGAAGGTAAATGTTATTGAAGAATCAGACCACGTGTAAATCTACAAAAATGAAATAAAGCACGATACATAGTGTAAGGAGAAAAACTTATCAAAAGGATGTATCTACTGTGAAATTAAAAGAGAAATGATAGAGGTAATAAACATTACAATCTTCTTATAAAAATAATTAATGGAAATTTGATTTCACATTTTAAAAGCGCTGTCGATGTAAAGACAAAGCCATAGGGCTGGACGGTCGGGGATTCGAATCCAGGTGGGGACAAGAGTGTTTATCCTCAATTTTTGAAATGTCCAGACTGTCTGTGGTGCCCACCCAGCCTCCTATTCAATGGGTGTCGGGGTTATTTCCCGGGGGTAAACCGGCCGAAGCGTGATGTTGACCACTCCATATAGCTGCGAGTGTAGCAACGAGTGGAGCTGTACATCTGCTGTCCATTTATGCCTTTATTGCGCGGAAAGGAACAATTTTTTGCTGAACACGCACGATATATTTATGTGATCAAACTAATACCTAGAATATAATTGATGAACTTTCAAAATAAATATTGGGAATTTATTTTTGAATTTTAATTTAGATACATTTGCATGATAAAGAGGGCGGTTTATGCAGTATAATGCAATTGGCTTTAATGATATTGTGTTTAGCGTATGCACCAGATATATAAAAACGAGATGATTAATGTAAATTAGTTATTATTTTCGGTTAGTTTTGTGTGATGAGCAAGTACGCTGAGAATATTTTAAAGAAGTAAAATAATGTAAAATTAATTGTTTAAAAATATTACAATAATATTTTTTGTATTGATGGTTAATAAATGACCCTGATCAGTCATATGCAGTGGAAAAAAAAATTGAGCCGTAGATATGCTTCCGTGGTTTACGTAATATTCGTATTGTACGAACGTCAGTTATTGTTACAGGCATTCTGTAACCTGACTGCGATTTTAAGTGAACAGATATTAAAATGGTGTAGGGATGAAGTCATGCGAGATGTGACTTCAATGACAATTATACTGTTGTAACTGGACTCAGTCCGTACAGCCATGAATGGGGGTGCAGAGGAAATTCTGAAACAAGTGTGCATACAGTGAGGGTGAACAAGAACAGAAAGACTGGGAGAAGCAACGTGAGGTGAATTTGTCATAAAGAGAGGAGAGAGTGGGGCTATGAAATGCTTCCGTGACCCTTTGTCTAGTTCTCTGAAAAGGTTCTGGAGTTTCTGACAATTCGTGCAAACGGCGCTAGTCCGTTTCTTGTACTTTCAGTAGAAATCCAAATTGTGAGAGTACGTACTTGTGTGTAAGAGGGAGTTGTAGGTCACGCTACGTCACGCTGCGTCACGCTAGACACGCCACATTACTAACACCACCTCACGCTATCCGGCGTCACTACGCGCCAAATTTCGACACGTCACGTTCCGCTACGTAGCGTCACACCACCTACGTCACTATGTGTCCCGTTACGCCATGCCACGAGACGCTACGTCGCGACACATCACGCCACTACGTTGTGCCCACAACTGAGTGCATTTCTGTAATTTGTACGGATATAAAAGGAGGCGATTATTTTCCTGTACAGCTTTAACTTTCTTGTCGACGGTATATTAACCTTTTAAAGCCTAGCGGTAACTTTACGTACCACCAGGTTTAACATTAAAAAATTCTACGTGGTGCCCACATTGCGTTTATGTGTTTTGTACGGATCTCAGAACAAACAGCAACTTTTGCCTTATAAAACATTAAGAGACTGGTTTTTATAACCGAAGTGGAGAGTGTTTACAGCGCGGTACGCACTGAGTCCTTATATAAAACAGATACGCTTCGTCTTTAAAGGGTTAATTTTCCGTGCATCTTACAAACACAAGTTTTCGTGGGGGTACCTTTGTATAATATTTTGGAAAAGTGTATTTTTCACGCAAATTATGACATTGTGACTAACCTCTAAGTCGTTAGCGCATGCGCCGTCTGCTTTAATGTAAAGCGGTATGCGGTTTGGGGATGTGTTGTTGCGGTCCTTACAGTAAACACGAGTGTCTGCGTGAACAGTATTAAGGAATTCGTCTTGGTTATGGAGATACGATTTTTTCTTGTTTTACGGTATAAATAGCACTTTTGTATAATATTGACATAAAGTGTTGTCTTGGAACTGTTGATCCAGTGGAGCTTAATAATTTTAGTGTTCATCATCCCCTTGTGCGTGATGTTTATATGTGAAAACTAAACCAACCGCAAAGCACAGCTTCATTCACTACTTTGAATTTTAGTGTTGGGAATACATAAAATACATAAAATCACACTACGTGTTTCGGCTGTTCCTGAGCCATCTTCATGTGTGTGCGATATGTTTATATGTGAAAACTAAAACAACCGCAAAGCACAACTATAAAATACAAAGTAGTGAATGGAGATGTGCTTTGCGGTTGTTTTAATTTTCACATCTAGTGGAATTTGTTTCGCTGAAGATGTATTTTTTTGTTTTTTTTAATATTATTCATTATTAACTGCAAATGGGTATGTACCCGGTGGCAGTATACTACAATAACCACAAAATATACACAAATATACACAATATACAAATATACACAATACTACACAAAACTATAATACACACAAAATATACACACACGCACACACACTCAAGACAATATACACACAAAAATTACAAACAGAATAACACCAAGTTACAAAACACGAAACGAATTTCAAAACACAAATCAAAATTACAAAACACAACCAAATTACAATAAACAACGAAATTACAAAACACAATTGCACACAAAAATTACAACACAATCATACAGAAGACACTACAACACTTGATTGCACCCCTTTCAAAATTTTTCTACCACTGCACATCATTACACTTCACTTCACTTTGCTTAACTTCACTACACTTCACTTCATTTTACTTCACTTCGCTTCACTTTACTTCACTTCACTTCACTTCATAGCACTTTTGCACGATTTTCGTCACAATTATGTTTCGTTCACTACACCCCCTTTATAATTGCTTTCCTAATTCTCATTCTAAAAATTTTGGGTTTACGTGGGGAGGTCCCCAGCACTTCTGCAGGCAGTTGATTCCAGATTTTTATGGTCCTATTTACAAAGGAGTACTTCCCTATATCCGTCCTTTGCTTCCTGTCTCTAATTTTCTGGGCGTGATCGACCCTACTTACATAGCAAGGCCTATGCAACCTGGCGCCTATTGTTTTCCAAGCCCGTTCTCCATTGTACGCTTTTAGGAGTGCGCATAAACGAGCTACTGACCTACGCTGAGCCAAAGTATCCCAGTCAGAAACATTTGTAAGGTTTGCGAATTTAGCAGCTTTACTTTGTACACGGTCTAACGCATGTATTTGACCTTCTCTGTATAATGTATAATGTACGTAAAGACGGTAAGTACACGTATGTAGGATAATAACGGTAAATGGATTCCAATTAATTTACTTTGGGTGTTTTACAAAAATATTTAAACCACCTGTCTGTGTAGAGCAAAGTTCGAAGAAGTCGTTCTCTTAAAAGGGTGTTTAGTAAACGCTATCATGATAATGACGTCGTTAAATGAATAAGGTTATTGAGCTAAAAACACAAGGAAAGAAACAGTATCCTTGCGTAATTTGTACTGACGTAGTTCTATGTGATACACAGTTTGTGGAAGTTCTGACTGTACATCGTCCTGCTGGTTAAAATTATGCTGCAACCTTTGGCTATTTAGTTTATGGATTAGGTACATCCTTGAACTTTGCTTTGTAGGATTACCTTTTGTTATTTGGCGTTACATCTGAAAATGCAGACAGTCGGTGGATTAACCCTTTAAAAACGGAACGTATCTGTTTTATATAAGGACTCGGTGGGTACCGCGCTGTAAACACTCTCCACTTCGGTTATAAAAAGCAGTCTCTTAATGTTTTATAAGGCAAAAGTTGCTGTTTGTTTGAGATCCCTACAAAACACATAAACGCAATGTGGGCACCACGTAGAATTTTTTAATTTTAACCCTTTAAAGCCTAGCGGTAATTTTACATACCACCAGGTTTAACATTAAAAAATTCTACGTGGTGCCCACATTGCGTTTATGTGTTTTGTACGGATCTTAGAACAAACAGCAACTTTTGCCTTATAAAACATTAAGAGACTGGTTTTTATAACCGAAGCTGAGAGTGTTTACAGCGCGGTACGCACTGAGTCCTTATATAAAGCAGATACACTTCGTCTGTAAAGGGTTAATGAGAATCGAAGGCTGTTACGTATAACGCAGGTAAACTACTCTGCCTCAGAAAGGCAATTACTGGATTTTATATCGGTTGAATCCGGTATTAATTTGTGGATCTTCTTATAGCGGACACTCTACCAAGCTGGGAAGGTTTAGCTCGGGGCGTACAGGGCAGGTCGTGAACTCCAATTACAGAATTCCAATACTGATGCTTTTGTATAGGTTGTGAAGGGGAAGGGGGGTGGATTTCCGTTGTAATCAGACTTTTCCTGGCTTTTTAACGACTAGAAAACTTTTGGTGCTTCGCAATTGTAGGGAATTGTATTACCCTTCAGGAACTGGGCTCACTTAGCTGGAAGATGTGCTTGCTTTGATTAATGCTGTATAATTCCCTGTAATTCGCTTTCCTTACAAAGGGTTGCAGACTGTATGCTGGTTTCCAATGCAAAGCAGAATTTTGGATCTTCCATTTTTTATTTTGCCTTCAACTTCAGCTTAATTACAGGTGAATTAATGAGAACCGTATCACATTCACATCACCATATACTTCGAGGCTGTGATGAAGGAATCATCGATCGTGGTGGACATCCTCTTTATATGGTATTTCTCGAAACTTCGGACAACGACATTAACCCTGCGAAGACGAAGCCTATCTGTTTTATATAAGGACTCAGTGCGTACCGCGCTGTAAACACTCTCCACTTCGGTTATAAAAACCAATCTCTTGATGTTTTATAAGGCAAAAGTTGCTGTTTGTTCTGAGATCCGTACAAAACACATAAACGCAATGTGGGCACCACGTAGAATTTTTTAATGTTAAACCTGGTCGTATGTAAAGTTACCGCTAGGCTTTAAAAGGTTAACGGGTAGAAAGCATCCTGGGGTACGGATGGATGTCTGACTCTTTCTATACACATATTTTAATCTTATGTTAGGGTAGGTGTGGGCTGGGATAGCGTAGTCAGTATGACGTCACTCGCTACGGGCTGGACGGTCCGGGGATCGAATCACGGTGTGAAAGAGATTTTCCAGACCGTCCCTAGGGCCCACTCAGCCTCCTATACAGTGGGCATCGGATCATTTCCGGGTGTAAATCTGCCGGAGCGTTGTGTTAAACATCCACCCGGTCTAGTGCCGAGGTTGAAGAAAGAGTAGAGCTACGCCTCGACTGTACCTCTTTGCCTTCATCGCATGTTTTACGGTGAAGTTTACCTTATGTTTCGGCAGGTAACTTTGCTAGGTGCCGACTTCGCGATCAGAATTCCAAATGCTTCAGCGCCTTTCGTCTCTTCTGACTCGGGATTATTTCCAAAAGTGTGAACCTTTTATAAATGTGGGCATACCACTTGAAGGGGATTGACTTCTTGCAAAATCTCTCTGACAACACAAGAAGATGGCAATATTGCTGTTTTTCATTACACGAACGGCGCTCGAACTCGCACCCCCTTGTTAGAAAAGCTGATGAAGTTTGTGGAAAGAATTGATAGTGACATAATGTCAGGTGGTATCCCGAAATTTTTCTGCAAGGACTGAGAAAAATCACGACAAATATAATTATATCTGTTGTTCAGTTGGTTCATCGCAAACCGTGTGCACCGACCAGGTACTTGGTCGTGAACACATTAACAGGGTAGAACATACAGTTGACGCTTCGTGGTAGTGGTTATTGTATGGCAGCAGCAGGTGGGGGCTACAGTTGTGTGCACCGGGTTTAATGGTCACAGGTCAACCAGATAAACCATTTGTCTTCGCAGAGCTTTAGAATCCTACGTGCAATATGATAAATGTGCATTGTGTTATTGAATGGAGAACCACTTTGGGGCACACGCTTGATAGTTAAATATGCATATTGATTTCTCATTAACAATTTGTTCAGGACTGGCGTGGTTCCTAAAATACAGGTCACTTAATGCAATGGTTAGAACTCCCGTTGCTTATGCAAAGTTCTGCGGGTACAAATAATGTTTCAGATATCGGATATTCTGAGGATGCTTTCTGTGCTTTACATCCGTCGTTTTTGGCTATTACTTTAAAAATATACCACGAAATCTTCAGTAAATTCCCCAATACATTAGTGACAGCCAGACTAATATTCGATGCTAAATAAAGAAAAATCAATACGATTGGAAGGAAATTAACATGGACATTTTATAGGGAACTGCCTGTTAACGCATCTACTTGGATTTCGGTGAAGACTTGAGGGTAATTGCAAGGGAAATATGTGGAAATCGAATTTGAAGGTAGTAAGTAGATCCTAGACGTAGCATAGAGTAGGTATCAGCACGTAAAACAGTGAATTGCTACGTGAGGACAGAATAAAGGCAAGTTCGGCTCTTTACATGTTCTGTATAGAGTTGAATTAAACTTAGAGAAACTTTAATTTGAACCCATAATTACTGGCACTGTGGTATAGTCTTCGTATTCCGAAAAACATTTCGCCACTTTCGTGACGATTGTTTGTTCGGTTATGCTTTCTTGTTACATTCTAGAGTTTTCTCACAAAGTTTCTGCTTTCATCTTTCCTTCTTAGAGATTATCCTTTAGTAGGCTGTCTGAGAGGAAAGTCTTTCCACACGCCTTCTTCTTCTGGGATCGCTTCAAGTCCCAATGGATCTTGTCACGCTCCTTTCATTGAGTCTCGCCTCACATCATTTATACTTAATATAGACTCACAAACTTTCCGAACTCCGTAAGAAATATGGCTGCCGTGCTTATATAAGAAGATATGTTCCTCCGAGCGTTGTGTTGTGACGCTGTTTATTAAGTACAGGAAAAACTTTGCGTCGCTACATGTGTGAAATATATAAATTAAGAATTTATTGTATTTCGCTTTATTTTGTATTTTCCCATACACGATGAGTGGAATGTATGATTCACTGCAATTTGCTGTTGCCCCAATTAGATGTAGTCAAGGGACGCAATATCTGGTGACGTCGCAGGCGAGCGTTGTGGACCAGAGCGACCAGTAGAGTAATTAGGATAATTGCGATTAAGGTATTGTGTTGGTTGTCGGCGGACAGACGGCAGACACGTTGTTAACTCACCTGCGAGTGTCATGTTTACAAATACCCTACTGGCGTAATGAGTAAATGAGGGAGTGGCGCCCTGGAGTTGGGGGTAAGCATGTGCCTGGTTCATGTGAACCGACGCCGTGCAGTATCTTCTAACAATAAAACGTTGGTAGCCATCATTCATTCATACCAACATATGCACCTAACAGAAATTAAAAATCGTACATAAGCTGGTACCTTCCTACATGTTTCGGCGATTAAACTTCCATCTTCCGGCAGATCTAATCATAGAGGAACACGTCATATGAATACGCTAATCTCTTATGCACAATATTAAAATATTAAAATTATAAAATGTGTAAATAGACAGCCATAAAGTACAACAGAGTGAACGCAATGGCCATTACAATGTTGGTACGTTCTTAGTTAACATTTTAAAGCCTAGCGGTAACTTTACATACCACCAGGTTTAACATTAAAAAATTCTACGTGGTGCCCACATTGCGTTTATGTGTTTTTTACGGATCTCAGAACAAACAGCAACTTTTCCTTATAAAACATTAAGAGATTGGTTTTTATAACCGAAGTAGAGTGTTTACAGCGCGGTACGCACTGAGTCCTTATATAAAACAGATACGCTTCTTCTTTAAAGGGTTAAAATTCGAAGTATGTGTAGTGGTAAGTAAAAAGGGAATATATTATACCAATGCATCAATCTCTTATTTAAAACATTAAAATCATAGAATGTGTAAAACAACAGCCATAAAACACAACGTGAACGCTATGGCCATTACAATGTTGGTACGTGCTTAGCTAAATTCAAAGGTTTTAGAGTGTTTGAAGTCATTTGTGTACAAACATCTAGTGCTGAGGTGTTCTATCCGAAAGAGTCAGGTCCTTGTGGCATGTATTGGTGTGTACTGTATAGGAGGGTGGGTACAAGGAACGTACAAGCTTCTGCATGACGTTTAATTTCTGTTATGTGCGTATGTTGGTACAAATGATTTTTTACGGAAGCAGTGCACGGACTGAATAACACTGAGTTTGCTCATAGCAATGTAGCGGTTGATTATGTTGATATAGCATTTGCTACTCAAAATGACCTATGTAATAACATCGTAAAAATCAGCCTACATTTCGAGGAACATTCTGCATTTATAAATGGAATTAAATCAGGGGTGCACAAATCTCGCCGTGGCGAATAAGTTTTTCTACGGTGGCGCCTACTGTTTGCTGTTCCTCAGTATGAAACTCGCTTCATGTTACCTTTCTGGGGCATAGGATTGTGAGGTTGATCCTGGATTTTTGGAAAATTTTTGCACCCCTGAACTAAAGACACTACTGTATGTATCCAAATGTCGCAAAATATTCTTATACCAGTCTTACATTCTCTGACAGGGCAGAGTAATGCGGCGGAGTGGTAGGCTCCGCGGGCAATAGCCGAGGCATGGATAGCGTCACCCACAGACATTATTTATGATGGTTCCTTTTCACGTTATAGGGGGCAGGTGTGCTTGATGGCATTGCTTCAGCAAGGGCTGCCGTCTTGAGATGTTACATCTCTTATCCTGGATGATAAAAAGCAACCTTTCAAAAAGATGAATATATCATTCATATTATCTTACAAATTGGTAATTTGTTCTTGTTCAGAACAGTCGATGAATCTCATGGGCTGAACTGGAAGAGATACTGGGCTCTTACGCAGTTTAAAATGATGGCTAAATATACAGGGTGTTACAATACAAACCGCCCCGCTTTCTAGATTTCGCCGTGCAAGCGGGCCGGTTTTAAGTGGAACAGACTGTATGTGTATGCTCAACATTTCTTAGAGTTACGCCTTACTACGATTTGCCCTTATTTTTCTGTATGTTTCTTGGGCCTGAAAAAGTGTATAAAATGTATAGCGTCCGTTGCTGACAGTCTCAAGGTCGGTTCACGGCTATGACCATCAAATTCAACTCAGTGATCTCTATATTAACCCTTTAAAGACGAAGCGTATCTGTTTCATATAAGGACTCAGTGCGTACCGCGCTGTAAACACTCTCCACTTCGGTTATAAAAACCAGTCTCTTAATGTTTTATAAGGCAAAAGTTGCCGTTTGTTCTGAGATCCGTACAAAACACATAAACGCAATGTGGGGACCACGTAGAATTTTTTAATGTTAAACTTGGTGGTACGTAAAGTTACCGCTAGGCTTTAAAAGTTTAAGGGTACCATGGATGGTAAGGATGGCGCCAACTGGGGCTTCTGTCTCCGCGTGCAGCTGTTTTCCCTCCCAGCCAATAACGAAAAAGAAGTGTTTTGTTTAACGTCGCCATCGATTGTTAAAGTTATATAGCGTCGGGCGTAGATAAATGGAATGTGTGTATAGAGCATTTGCGGAATAATACTGCTATGGTAAAACAGAAAGTACTCGGATCAAATTCCTTCCAAGTGTCATTTTTTAGCGTAATTCCCACGGGCATTTGCCCGGCTCGAATATCGACCATCCCAAGTCTCATTTTGCCAGAGAAGTTTACCATAGGGTTATAATATAAAAGTACTATTCCGTTAGTGCAGTAAAATTTTTACGATTGATGCTTGCAGCGTCGGAAACAAACGCCGAGGTGATGTGACTACTGCAACAGAAGGGAGTGTCTTCTGCAGAAATCTCTTTGATATTGCGCATGCGTAAATAATCTTAACGTCCCACGGTAATTAAGTCTTAAGGCAGATTCTGTTTTTTGAGAGTTTTGCGCAGTGAGACAGTGTTGCGCCGATTGTTTCGGAAGAATTTTTTGCATCCATCTTCAGAGTCGAATAAGGATGTAGACAATCATGCAAGACAACTTTTGGGTTTAAGTTACGAATTTATAGTACTATAAATTTAGTATTATTTTTTGTGGAAATTGCAGATTCTGTCCACATATCATCTGATAAACATGGCCACAAAATTTGCATCGTCTCACGTTCGTAGTTGGTAACCTAAAGCAGCATTGCATACATAATGTCTTGATATGTTTCATGGTGAATCGATGTAACTAACATCACGTTCCTAGCTGCAGTGGTTCATTAAACATCACCACCAAACGAAAAATGAATTTAACCCTATGCTCAATTAAGCACATCATCAAACCTGATGGGGGATTGGAGGCATAGCTCCACGAATTCGTAATTTTGAATGGAGGTGGTCAGGGTGATACTGTGTCAACTTTACCCCAGTGGAAATTTTCCCAGGTAGGCTTCCCAGTTATTCGGAGACCGAAGAAATAATGTGAAAGACATGGGTGTGCTTGGAATTATTACACAAAAGTTGGTATGAATGAAATAGAATGTGAGAATATGAATTGGATTCATCTGGATCCAGTGGTAGGCTGTAATGAAACTGAGTTTTGCAAGGAAGGGTGGTTAAGCGGGGTTGAGTGACGGGTTCGACAAAGACTTTGTTTCAGAGGGTAATTGTTTGGTTAATTATTAGAAACGTTCAATTATAATGCTGTCAACCGAAGTATGTAACACACACCGTAAAAGCAAGCGAATCGTGACTCCTGACAAAGCTGTACCACGATGCCTTCCTCTTCAAGTCTGTTGTCTCAAATCCATTTCTCCCGGATATGCATATTAAATGCCATATTATGTTCAAGTGCTTTCTAACTTGCTTCTGATTTCGTGAGTTCCTCGTGTCTCATTATACAGTATCAGCCTGTTTGTCCTCATAAAATTTGTACACTACAGTAGAGGACGTCCCACGAGAAATCTTCTAAAATTCATGAGGATGTTGATTGGTTTACCTTGAGTGGAAGAAAGGTTATGTCAACATGCAGTCTCTTCTCAGTTACTCAAGGGGGTATTTCTAAAAGCTGGGAACTTGGAAAGAAAGTCCCAGTGATTTGGTAAAATAATTCAATTTAATTACCATATCAAAAGTACCGATCTTATTTTATTGAACTACATTAGTTGCGGTTTGAAAGGACCTATATTAACTGTGCACAGTATTGATGATTTCGTGGGACACCCTCTATATCCTAGTAACTTATGCACATTTAATTACCTGCATGCAGAATCAGACATCGCATTAATATCCAGCAAATGTATCAGCTGTGTCGTATTATAACTGGATAGCTGGTAGCATGTAATGTCAGATAGTGTGACACTATGTAATGTCAGTGTGACGGTATTTGAAGCAAATGACATCGTCTGGAATAAATAATAAATACTTGTAACTGAGGTAGATGTTTGTGTTTGACAGATATCTGATAGGTCTGTAGAAGGCAGAAGACATTAAGACGATAAATATATTAAAATTTGCAGATGATTTAGCATGCAGTTGACAGAGTTGAATGTACAATGCCGTGTAAATAAAGCCAGTTAACCGTGACGGTTAATTGAATGTTATATGAATTGAGATCTTGCTGCAGTAAGTGTGACGTTTACTACCTTCTGAAATGTGACGCCGTTAGGTCGGTGTATAGGTATCAGCGTTTCGGAGTAGAATGCTGCCTCCGTCATCAAGGTGAAAATTCTTGACTAAAGGCAAGATTTATACTATGAAAATGAAGGCAGCAAGCTTCTCTAGAACTTCGTACTGTTCAGTCCGTGCACTGTCGATAACTATTACAATATCACACTGAACATTCCTACATGTTTCGATCCCCAAGGAATAATCTTCAGGGAAACAACCAAAGCAATACGGCATAAAACTAAATTAGCAACTTTCGTACGCAGTAGGCATGATGTAAGAGAGTCAGATAGTTAAAATATAGACCGTTCTTTGTAATGTAGTTGCAGAAGTGTACTGGATCTTGGTGTACATATCTCGGAGGCAGCCTACGTACTTAACGAAGGATAAAACAGTACGGGATGGTACCTGGTAATCAACATTGCGTGACAGCCTATCGGTTTCAACTTCAGGAGTTAAGCAGTCTCCAAGAAGAAAATGGGACGGATAGGCTGTCCCGAAACGTCGGTAACCAGCTGCAATCCGACGCTAATTTACATGACTGGGTAGTGAAATTTGCATCGGATGGCAGTAACTTCCGTACATTTTTTAATGTTGCCTGCACTAAAATGTTACACACTCCTAACTAACTAACTGACTGACTGACTGACTGACTGACTGACTAGCTACATGGAGCAGAGGTCTTCTTGAGAAGCTAACAGTTTCTCAGCTAGTCAAGAAATTCCCCGCATTTTATGGAACCCGGAGGTTCATTACCGCATTCACAAGAGCCCGCCACCTGTCCCTATCCTGAATCAGCTCCATTCAGTTCATGCCCCATCCCACTTCTTGAAGATCTATTTTAATATCCTCCCATCTACGCCTGGGTCTCCCAAGTGGTCGCCTTCCCTCAGGTCTCCCCACCAAAATCCTATATGCACCTCTCTTTTCTCCCATACGTGCTACATGCCCCGCCCATCTCATTCTTCTCTATTTGATTACCCGAATAATATTTGGTGATGAGTACAGGTCATTAAGTTCCTCGTTATGTAGTCTTCTCCACTCCCCTGTCGCCTCCTTCCTCTTAGGCCCAAATATCCTCCTCAGCACCCTATTTTCTACGGGATAGAAGGGAAATTAAACGTATTTTTATGTTAATCATGATAGACGTAATTTTTTATTTATCAGGGCAGTGTTACTGAGGATTAACGTCTTCTGGAATGTGACGCGTTGCTTTTGGTCGAGTCTTTCCCGACATTGCAATATCTTCGTCCAAGACTGCGTGACCTCTGAATATGAAGGTTTCACGATTCCTCCAGTCTCCAGGAACAGCACAACCAGCGTTACAACGTCACATGCCAGAAGGCTTAAATCCTAACACATATCTGCTGCAGTTTTGCTACATTAGAACATCGTTTTCTGGGTCAATTACGGAGCTTAACTTAAGGCGGTTTGAGCTTCATGAAGATTAATTTGAGCACCAGCAGATAAGAATAGAGACATGAACAGAGCCTTCCTTTTTATTCCTGGCAAACAGTTGATGCTGTTCAGAGGTTGGTGAATTAGAAGGCACGATGATTTCAGGCTTCCGGCGCGATGCTGATGAGATCTGCACTCTTCTGGGATATTACACAGCGTCGACTGGTAAACCTTTACCGATGTTTCGGGACAACGTATCGGTCCCATCTTCAAGGGTCAAGAAAACTTGGACTTATTTTACTTCTTGACCCTTGAAGATGGGACTGATACGTTGTCCCGAAACGTCGGTAAAGGATTACCACTCGACGATGCGTAATATCTGAAAAGACACGATGTTTAAATTTATGCGATAAAGGCAGTAACAGCGTGTAAGTAAAATACACAGAACGCTATGTCAACTTAAAGTCTAGGCGCAGGCTCTCACACACATGCGCTCAAGTCTGCGTGTGGTAGATCAATATGTCCCTCATCCGAAACGAGAGTGAGGTGTCGGCCCCGAAACAACCGCGTATGTGCGAGGACTACGCGTGTGAAAGGAGAATGGCCTTAAGTACCACAATCGCATGGCGTAAATTAAAGATGTGGTGGGGGTACTAACTAACTAACTAACTAACTAACTAACTAACTAACTAACTAACTAACTAACTGAATGACTGACTGACTCCATGGGGCAGAGGTCTTCTTGAGAAGCTAACAGTTTCTCAGCTAGTCAAGAAATTCCCCGCATTTTATGGAACCTGGAAGTTCATTACCGCATTCACAAGAGCCCGCCACCTGTCCCTATCCTGACCCAGCTCAATCCAGTCCATGTCCCATTCCACTTCTTGAAGACCCATTTTAATAATATCTTCCCATCTACTCCCGGGTCTCTCAAGTGGTCGCCTTCCCTCAGGTCTCCCCACCAAAATCCTGTATGCAAGTCTGTTTTCCCCCCTACGTGCTACATGCCCCGCCCATTTCATTCTTCTCTATTTGATTACCCGAATAATATTTGGTGATGAGTACAAGTCATTAAGTTCCTCGTTATGTAGTCTTCTCCACTCCCCTGTCGCCTCGTCCCTCTTAGGACAAAAATCCCCCTCAGCACCCTATTCTCGAACACCCTCAGTCTTTGTTCCTCCCGCAGTGTGAGAGACCAATTTTCACACCCATACAAAACAACAGGTAAAATTATAGTTGTGGCGGGGGTGCACCTTCAGTTATTTAATGAATGTCACAAAGGCACTTAAAACATGGTTTAGAGTGGGTTAAGGCTTAATGTATATCTGTCTTTGTGGTGTTATTTGACACAAAACTTTGTATTTGTAGAGTAATAAATCTGTACACAGTAAAATTTGCTCTTACAGTCATATACACATATTGGAAGGGTCACGCCGATGTAATGGTTGATAATCGGGTGCAAGTTGATACACCATCCTTTACTCAAAAAGCCTCATTTAATAACACCCTGAAGTACTGGACACTATTCGGCACACCCTCTGTACTGACGTACTTACCATCAAACAACAACAGTACGCACTAAGACATGGAGCAGTTTTCTGCAAAGACTGGTAATGTTGCACAACTTAAACATATTTTTTAATGTACTGCTTTTCGCGAATTCTTCCTAATGCAGTTCATTCACGGAATTCTAATATATTGTTAATTGTTTTAATAAACACCCTGTTACTACAGTAAACACCATCTGGTAATGACCTTATAGAAGTAATGAAATATTCAGAGGAATTAAACCTTAAAGGCGCAGCGGTTGCTGTGTAGAACCGTCAACTTTGCGTTTTGCCTACAGGGTGTATTTTATATTAGGCGTTATTACCATATACAAATGTTATTTTCGTAAACATAATTGACTGGATTTTGTAATGGAGGTGCAGTGTGCTTAGTGTGAAGTAGAAATTCAAATTTCATGTGTTATTTCCATCATATTCGTCCTTGAACGAGTGAAATTGAATGAGTATGAACTGAGTGTATATATATATATATATATATATATATGGGGTACGCGGTGGCGCAGTTGGTTGAGGCACTGCGTTACAAACCGGCAGGTCGCGGGTTCGATTCCCGATGGTGTCAGTGGATTTTTCATTGACATAATCCTGTCGGTCGCACTGTGGCCCTGGGGTCGACTCAGCCTCTAACAGAAATGAGTACCAGGAATATTTCCTGGGGGATAAAGGCGGCTGGTGCGTAGGGCTGACAACCTTACCACCTTCAAGTGCCGATTGTCTAGAAATCTGGGAGCCTCGACCTGCTGGAACCCTAAGGGCCTGTCCAGGCCTGTAATGGGACTGCTTTACCTTTACCTTTTTATATATATATATATATATATATATATATATATATCGTAGTTAGTCGCAATATGTCCCGTATCCAAAACCATTAAATGGATTTCGATTCCGTTCTTCATCAGGCGCTCTACATTCACGTTTTCCCGGTGAAGTTAATTTTGGCTCGTGTAAGTACAATGTGTAGTCATTATTTAACATTAACGTGAATCAAAAATTTATCGATTCGAAAAAAAGTGTCGTGTCTTACAAAAAGAAGACTAGTAGAAAAGAATAAGTCTCTTATTGAGCTTTCGTGATATTTTGTCCATATTTTTGGGCCCAGAAACATTTTAGCATAATTCAATGTGCAAAGAAAATATAATACACTTGAACCCGGTTATAACGACGTCGGTTTATACGACACCTTGTCTATAACGTCAGATATTCTGTGGTACCAATTAATTCCTCACTGTTAACCGTAACTTTACATTACTCGGTGAGAACAGCACTCGTTTATAACGACACAAAATATTCAGTCCCTTTCATGACGTTATAACCGAGTTCGACTGAATATGGACATACGTACTAACGTATAAAACCTTCATTTTAAAAATTTTTCGACTTATTGATTATGTAAAGAACTAGAAGACAAAGGTGGTGGTCTTTATGTGTTAAATTTTTTCAACAGATGAATGTGAAAATCAGTGTATTATGCCAAACCGTGAATAGTGTGTCCGTATAATGTTACTGTGACAGTTAGTGCGTCTTCACATTTGGGTTGTATCAGCATCTTGCGGAAGTACATTGCGTAATTAAGGAGGTACGTTACATGCAAGTTCGTAAGTAAACTGAACTTTACGGCGTGGAAACTAAAAGCAGTGTCGTCAGCATTAAACTTGCCTAGAAAAATAGCAGTTTATGTCCTCACCACTGCCGGGTGCAGCCCCCCGTGTGTAATTTAATAAGGACGGGGTCCTCCCAACAGCGTTGCGATGCTAATGGTAGTAGCTAATTTGATTTTGCTAAGTACGAAGAGCATGGAACTTCTGTAAAGCATGTTCTAAATCTCGTTTCCATTCCATGTTGTATTGAAACCCTATGGACCAGACCCAAACTACATATGCAGTAATGAGAGGAATTTTGTTGGACATTAATGAGCACAAGTGTAATAATATTCGCAGAAATAATTTAACAGTTATTGTTAAATTTTGGCGGAAATAAATAAACTGTAATTTCTAACTGCAACTGTAATGCTAACGTTTCGATGTTTCTGGGATATTAATCATTTAAAGACGAAGCGTATCTGTTTTATACAAGGACTCAGTGCGTACCGCGCTGTAAACACTCTCCACTTCGGTTATAAAAACCAATCTCTTAATGTTTTATAAGGCAAAAGCTGCTGTTTGTTCTGAGATCCGTACAAAACACATAAACGCAATGTGGGCATCACGTAGAATTTTTTAATGTTAAACCTGGTCGTATGTAAAGTTACCGCTAGGCTTTAAAAGGTTAATAAACACAAGTGTAATAGTATTCACAAAAATTGCTAGATTTTGGCAACAATAAATAAAGTGCAATTTATAATGCTAACTTTTCGGTGTTTTTATCCAAATTAGTAGAGAAATAAATGGCATAGGCACAAGCATGACAACGTTTTATACTGTCAAAATGAAGAGAAGTAGAAAGTATGTAAAAGAAACAAAGAAAAACAAAAAAATAAAGGTAGATAAGGAAGGAATATCAGAAAGTGAGGTAGAAGGGAATAAAGGGGAATCGAGAGAGGGTAGGTTAGATAAATTCAGATTCTGTGCTTAGTTTGCAGGAAATGGACATTGGTGCCACGCCACGTAGACCCCAATTCAATTTGTTACAAATGCCGTGTCCTTTGCGGTGAACAAAGAGTTAAGCGGTCAAGTGACCTGCTGATGGCTCTTCACACCGCTCGGCTGTTTGTTCAGACAACTGCTCTATTCCCTCAGCAGTCTTCGACCCTGTTCGCGTCACACATTCCATTGCTTGTTTGACTAGGATGGGAATAACGAATTTAGACAAAATATCTGATATCTGAGGTCATTATGGTGGTGACCATGAAGAATTCTGTCGTCTGGATGTGACCAGAGCACTGGGGTAGCTAAGTCAATATAGCAACTCGCTACAGGATGGACGGTACGCGGATCAAATCTCAATGTGGAAAAATCTTCCGTTTCTGTCCAGACCTGCCCTGACGTCCACCCAGCATCCTAGTAATGGGTACCCGTTCTTTCCAGGACGTAAAACGGCCTGGGTGTGAATGTGACATTCACATGCATCTAGAGCCGAGGTTAAGAATGAGTGGAGCTAGACGTCTATTCTTTCTGTGTGCCTTCATGGCATTGATAGTGGTAAATCTGCTTCCAAATAAATGGTGGGATTTTACTGGTTTAGGCCACGACCACTTCCTTTGACACACTTTGTAAGCTATGATTCTAGTAATAATGAGAGCATTTGACATGACATTTACAGTTTTTTTATTGAAGGGCCCCGCAGCAGACGCTACGAACGCACCGCAGCCTTGAGGCTTATGGTGCAGTCCTTTGACGAAAATGATAAGGTTTTTTTTCTGTTTTTCCGTTTTAATGGAGCACCGGTGGAATGAAATTGACAGGGGAAAACCGAAGTACTTGGAGAAAAACCTGTCCCAATGCCGCTTTGTCCACCACAAATCCCACATGGACCGACCCAGGATTGAACCCAGGCTTCACGGGTGAGAAGCCAGCGACTAACCGCCTGAACCATGGCATGGCCTGTACAGTTATAGTTAATACGAGTGTCATTTAAATATACTGGCAACATAAACATGAACTGTAAAACATTATGTCTGTCGCATTATACCCCTATTCTTCTTCTCGGTGCTTTCGACGTTAGAACTCGTGTCTGAATTGTGTTAACGCAAAACAGTTTAAAAGAGTACACGCAGAAGTTGTTTTCGTTGAATCT
Source organism: Coptotermes formosanus (assembly GCA_013340265.1). Classification (NCBI taxonomy): domain Eukaryota; kingdom Metazoa; phylum Arthropoda; class Insecta; order Blattodea; family Rhinotermitidae; genus Coptotermes; species Coptotermes formosanus. The sequence goes on along the minus strand of BLKM01000379.1, from coordinate 324,933 downwards.
GACAGTCATGTAGGGTTCAGCAGAACTGATTCGTGAAAATAATGTTCCATAAAATGGGTCGTCTTTCTCCTTTAGATCAGATATTGGAATAAACCGGGCTGAGACAGAGAAATATTGAAGCGTAATGAATCTTAACATTTATCAAGGATATCTCAGACGTTTCGTAGGGACTCGCGTGCGTTATACCGAATTATTTCTTAGTTTTGTCGTCAGCAATTATATGGATTGTGATCTGATGGGTTTTGAGGTTATATCCTAACCGCATTCTTACACTGTTCAATTCCATCTTGAAGATGAAGCCAGCTTGTTCACCCGAAGATTTCGTTTCCTTATATATGCATACGTACACCTACAACACAGATCACTACAATAGTAAAGTAACTTTTAGGCGCGTTAGTATAATACCGAAAAGCGCCTCTTAACCTCGGTCCGTCCGTCCGTCTCTCCGCATATATCGGTGCGGCGCCCACTGGACGTATTTACATGAAATTTGATACTGGGGGGCTTCTATGGAAATCTGTTGAGAAATTATTTGATAGAATTTGGATGAAATTATCGGGTACTTTGCATGAAGACCTAAGTACAGTGTATGGTTGTCGGCGACATAAAATCGCCATAATAGCGCTATTTTTGAGTCAAATGGTATCAGGTTCTTAGGATAGCCGAAGAGATACAGGAGGTATAGATATTATGCGAACGCGACACCGTGTTACAATATAGTGCATTGCCTATCGTGTTTTTAAGTAATTTTATTCGTGCTTTTGATCATAGTCATGACGACTGCAACAGTCACACCCATGAATACAGCGTGAAGTGAAATGAACTGCCACAACGTGCTCAAAGAAGTCGGATGAAGCACGCAGTACAAGCGACTGCTGTGGCAATGTCGGGGTACCCTACAGCAATCTGTTGCTGTACCTTGCAGTGCAGGAATCGACCAGCAGGAATGATACGAAATTATAGCAAAATTAGAAACCTGATCCGGAGCACTCATATCGCAAATTTATAATTTCGTCTTTTCAATTTATTATATTGAAATGTTGTAAATTTCACTTGTATAAACATTTTTTTTGGGGGATATCCTACTTTCAGCCTTTCAAACGTGAGTGTTTAATACATAAACCACTGGGCATAACATCTCTGTTCCTCCCACCCTCCCTTCCCACAGAGTTTTTTTAATGTGTTTCCTGAGTCTCATCATAATAATTTCCTTAAAATATCACAACGTGCTTTGTCTTTATGGTGTAGACAGAAGCTGTGCTCTGTGTCACTGTAACTGAATTTTCTAAATGCAATTATTGATAATTATAAATTTTTTAAACCGGTCGTTTTGTTCTTCCATTTGGGTTTCAAATGAGATTTTTACTATTTTTTTAAATTTTCCACATCATATTGTCCTAACTTGCACCTTTAATGTTATTGCACATTTCTACATCTTGTTTATTGTCGACATTTTATCAATTTTCACATAAAAATCAGTCCTCAGCCAACTGTTTTATCCTTGCTGTATTATGAGGTTTAGCGACAAGTTTCGGCCTATGCCAAGGCCACCATCAGCCTCATTTTTTACAAAAGCATGAGTATAAGAACTCTACATGCTGTAGAAGAGGGAGGGCATGTAGAGTGCTTACACTCATGTTTCTGTAAAATAGGAGCCTCATGGTGGCCTTGGCATAGGCCGAAACTTGTCGCTAAACCTCATAATGATGTAAGGATAAAACAGTTGGCTGAGGACTGATTTTTATGTGAAAATTGATAGCATACACCTACGGGAATGTCAGATATCAAAATCGGCATTGTATGTTTCGCAGTATGTGTGTGCTCTGGATTATTCGACAGATGCCAGTCTCACACTGTCTTGTAAATGCAAATATCGAAATTACAACAAGGGACTATTAAATTCAACCACGCGGAGAATTAGTAAACTTCGGAGGGTTAGAGTAATTGCGAATAATTATGATTAGGGGCAGGCATATAAACAGAAATTACGCATAACATTATTGGAAAGCTGCCGATCCCAGTGGCCGCGCGGTCTAAGGCGTGGGTCTGCGGCCGAGCGCTTGCTGGGATCGTGGGTTCGAATCTCACCGGGAGCATGGATGTTTGTCTCTTGTGAGTGTTTGTGTTGTCAGGTAGAGGTCTCTGCGACGGTCCGATCTCTCGTCCAGAGGAGTCCTACCGACTGTGGTGTGTGTCTGAGTGTGATCAAGTGAAAATAAACAACCTCGACACCTGCTGTGAACAAGTAGGTAGAAGAGGGGAGGAGAAAGTAAAGTATTATTGGAAAGATACACACTATGTGTGCACATACTTTAAAGATTTTTTCCTTGCAATATTACACATGTGTGGGCCGGGATAGCGTAGGCGGTGTAGCGACTTGTAACAGGCTGGACGGTCCGGGGATCGAATCCCGTTGGGGGGCGAGATTTTCCGCAGCCACCCAGACCGGCCCTGGGGCCCACCCAGCCTCCTGTACAATGGGTACCGGGTCTCTTTCCCGGGGGTAAAGCGGCCGGGGCGTGGGGCTAGCCACCTCATCCCCTCCTCGTGCCGAGGCTCACGAACGGGTAGAGCTATACCTCTACTCCCCCTCTTGGGCCCTCAGGGCTTGTTCAGGGTGAACCTTTACCTTTAATGTTACACATGGAATAGGATCTGATATGCTGAAGGTAGGGGCCTGCTGTTACAGCGCTAACGACGGTTAACCCTTTAAAGACGAAGCGTATCTGTTTTATATAAGGACTCAGTGCGTACCGCGCTGTAAACACTCTCCACTTCAGTTATAAAAACCAGTCTCTTAATGTTTTATAAGGCAAAAGTTGCTGTTTGTTCTGAGATCCGTACAAAACACATAAACGCAATGTGGGCACCACGTAGAAATTTTTAAAGTTAA